>JAPYZL010211217.1:0-12237 GCA_030522825.1 Platygaster orseoliae | reverse complement strand
ACAGTTATCATTTAATTATTTCAAAACAAAGTTTTTCGATAAAAATTTTCAACGACACTACTATAATAAATATTCAAATGACTATTACATGAGTAATATCTCCAAAAATTATTATAAACAGTAAATCATCAAGACAAAAGGGTAGATACTTAAAAATTTTTACGTCAAAAATATTTTTTAAGAGAATGAATCAATTTTCATAATAAAGTAAAAAAAGCTTTTATATTTTTAAATAATAAAAAATTATTGTGAAATTTATTTATTATAGTATCAATTATTTTTTCGATATTAAGTATGTATGTTACATTTTCTATACTATCGTCATTTTTCAATGCTGGTGCAAGAAAAATATTCGTTTTACGCGTAAATGTTTTTATGGAGAAATATTTTTGATCTGTGCAATTTTCATTTCTCTTGCTTTATATTAAAAAAATAATATTTATTATTCTGTTGAAAATTACAAAAAATGAGTCTAAAGATAATATTTTAAAAACATAAATAATAATGTGATCGGAAACATGTGTAACATATCGTTTTCAAGCTATCATTGTGTTTCTTGAGGACGGAAACTTCACATCAAGTTGTGATTTCCGGGATACGATGTTATGTTTTACCTCTGTCAAGGATACAATGTTATTCAAGCGCGTTCTCAGGTATACAATGTTATTCAAGCGCGCTCTCATACAATCTTATTCAAACGCACTCTAAGGGATACAATGTTCTTCGAGGGGCCCATCGAACTGTGTATATTAGTTTTCAAATGCGTGCATGTAAAAAACTTCCGAGCCAAGTTTATTGAAATTAATACAAAAATTTCTAACAGTGGAGATTATAATACATTTCCAAGTTGAGAAGGTTGGAGAAGGTAAGAAAAATGACAAAATTCAAGCTAGCACGTTTTGAGAAGGTTGGAGAGGGAAATGAGAAGATGAAAAAAACGATTGAATAAAGTATTTAATGCTATGAGAACATGAGAAGGTAGGAGAAGATTTTGAGCACTATCGAGAAGCATGGAGAAGGGAATTTTCTGTAAGTTAATCCGAGAACAATAGAATGGAGAAGATTGGAGAAGTATTGGAGCTTCAGATTTCGACTCGGGTAGAAATGACACTTGACAAAACATTTTACCGTGCGCGAGCGATTACACTAGTACATTTTTACATTTTCAAGGAAACAACCGCGATATCTGCTTTGAATACTCGATGAATTAAGAGGTAAGTTACAATAATAAGTGAGCGTGTTTCGTTTAGATCGTTTTATTGCGGAAATTAATGAAAATGAACATTATTTGTCGTCAAAATCTGGCCCGGAATCGGAACTTTCGAGAGATTTTTCGACTATCACAGTAAAACACATTGTGTTCAACCCAGCTTTTCTTCAATTTTTGAATATAACATTCTTGAAAAATATGAACCTTATCAGGTTGAATAATAAAACAAAATGAGGATTGAAAAAATTAGCCACGTGGCTCCAATAACTGTTCGGCAAAAAAATTTCCAAACGTGTTCTGCGAGGTTAAAAAAATTCGGGTGATTCCGGTTCGGGTAGAATATTGTAGAAACAGATTTTATGTTTATGAAAATTTTAAAAGCAATGAGAATAAAAGTAGGTAATAGAGGCCACGTCAAAAAAAAAATTTTCCTACGTTCATTAAGGGGGGAACCTGGTTTAGAGAATCAAAAAAATCGATTTTTGAAAGTTATCTCATATGATTAGAAATATATTCAAAAAAATGTTTACGAAATTTCAGAGTAAAGTTCCAAGATGATAAAAGATTATCGGATTTTACATTAACAGTCCCAAAAACTTGATTTTCGTGTTTTGATTCTTGTGCACTTCACTGCATTTCTTTCTACGTGTTTATATATCCAAAGCAATGCTTGCATCGTCATAATATTCTTAAAACTTTGAACGCGATTTTCTCGAAACAGCGTTTTCCTGTAGGGGAGACCGGGACTAAACCGGCCGGATTTAGGCATTGTATATTTTTAACAACAATTTTATATATTTTCTTACAAATATTTGTATTGGTTGAAAGAACGACTCTTTAACTTTGAATTGTTAAAAGACTTTCTTCAATACCATCAATAGTTCTTATAATAATTGAAAAAGTATGCGATGTATCCACCGGGGCTAAGCCGGCCTTGCCGGGGCGAAGCCGGCTCCTGTCGGGGCTAAGCCGGCCTATACCTGAAATCATTCGGCACTACTGAAATTTTCGATAAAAAAGCATATAATAAGCAAAGACAATATATAACACATTTCATTACGCAAAATACAAATCACAAAAAATTTATTTATTTTCCTTGGATGCATTTACTTAAGATACATTTATATACTGATTAAAAATTTTCAGTGAAAGACGAATATCATTGCTGCGGTACTTTTGCCCCTCTTCTTCCTCTCGTTTTAGCTGCATTCGATGTTTTTTTCATTTTTAGTAACGTCTTTTTTTTATCAGAGCTTTTCTTTTTAGTGCAACCTTTGCTTTTTTTTCAAGGTGTGTTGGGTCATAAGGATGTTCCAGAGACAAAAAATGGTATTTCATTCACCAGTAAATGAAATATGGCGGAATTTATTACAAAAAACGTGAAAAAAAAGAACAAATATTTTTGCTGCTTTCTAGGATGAACAAAAAATTGTGTACTATTCAACATTCCAACTTGAAATTTCGGAGCGTAGTTTTCGAACACACACCTGTCGAGAAATGCAAAGTAAAAAAGAACTATTTTTTTTTGACCCAACAATGTAAAAACCGCCCTTAATTCGGCTTTAGCCATAATGATGAGAGGCCGGGATAGCCCCGGTGATCGGGGGCTGGGTTAGCCCTGAAAGTAATTTTTTTTTTATTTTCGTAAAAAAATATGAAAGATTCAAAAAAATAAACTTATCCCAACTGATACTGATTTTACGTTTGGCTCTCTAGAATTTTTCGCATTCATCCGAATGACTTAAGATTTTGTCTGAGATATCGTGGGTTTAGGCCCTCTTCAGGCATAAAATACAAATTTTCAAAATCGATAGTTTTTTTATAATCGATAGAGGCCAGTTTAGCCCCGGGGTCGGCGTAGCCCTGGTCTCCCCTACTGCTTACACAATTAAAAATGTTGTATGTAATTGCCGCATTTTAATAAGTGATAGCTCTTTTTACAGCTAAAAGTATAAGCTTCTATGTGAACCTAAAAGATCACATTAAAAAATTATTTTCAGTAACTATTTTTCATTAATTATTATTCTCAAATTTCTTCAGAAAAACGCAAAATTTTTTTGAAACACTCATAAAAAGTGCAATTCAAAACATTTCAATAAAATTTCTTAAGTTCACATAGACGAGATACTCCTAAGGTGCAAAAATGGTATTGGTTTTATAATGTCTCAGCTGAAAAGGACGATCGCTATCTTGTACGCAGTAGAGACTTTTCAAGCGAGAAGTGCCTCAAACAAATACGAATTTTTATTGCTGAACATTATCGAATGAAATGAAAACAAATTTTTCCTGCAAGATTTGTGTATCTATGACCTAATTCAACATTAGTTGAAACATTTCATACGCTAGTCAGCTTAAAACACAAAGCCAAATATCATGCAATTTGAGGCGTTCTAAACCAGGTTCCCCCCTTAAGATAGTAGTAATTACATCCACCTGTTACATCGTCTTTTTTAGTATGTTTTCCTGAACAGACATACAAAAATTTCTATCAGTGTTTCCGGAATGAATCCAGGGAATCAATGAAACCGAAACCGGAACCGAAACCGAAACCGATTTGATATAAGCGGGAAAGAAACCGTAACGAAACCGTTATTAGGATTTTTTACAGAACCGAAACCGAAACCGAAACCGAAAAATTTTTTTTCGGTTCCCTAGCAATTTTTTTAGTTATTATTTTGTCGTTTTAAAATTGTTTTGAATTATTGGATATTTTTCTCATTACGTGGAAACCGATTCAACTAATTCTATTTCTGATTCAGAAATTAGGAACGTTATTTTCTTATCTACACGTTTAAAATTTTCTTAAATTTAATACACTTTCTGTTCAAAATGTATTAAAATGTACTTGATATTTCATAAGCCAGCTATTTGAAACGTACGTGAGGTAAACAAGTTTGAAAAAAGTATAATTTAGAGACACCTACTTGAGTTTGACGCACTTTCCATAGTTATTGATAAAGTAAAACGTACTTCAAGTTTTATAAACTAAATATTTGAATAATGAATAAAATACACATCTATTAAATGTGTATTACCTCGCGACACCTAATTCATTTTTATACATTTTTTATGCATAGCATTTAAAATTTGTTTTAGATTTCATGCAAGCAGTATCTAAAAAAAAATTAAGTCTCAGTTACATGCGTGAAATGGATGTAAAAACAAATTGAATTCAAATATTTTCGTATAATTCTAATGCATCGATGTATTTAATTCAATTCATAATTACGAATTAAATTGATGTCACAGGTTTCATGTAAATAAGTATTGATTTAATGTACAATTTCAAACACACGTGATGTATGAAATTTGAGATACCCGTATATTAGAGTTATAAAGGCATATATAAATATATATTTTGTGAACTTTTATTGCATTATTATTACAGGATATGTGTAATGGGCGTTATACAGTTTTTCTTAAATTTAAGACAAAAATTTCAAACAGTGTCGAAACCAAAACCAAAAAAATTTTTTTCTCGAGAACCAAGTCATAAGTGAAACTGATATAGATTCGTTTCAAGGAACCGAAACCGTAGTTTTTTGTCCCGAAACTCAAAAAGTTATATTTTTTCTCGAGACCGAAACTGAAAGCGAAAACGTTTTTTTTTTAGACCGAAACCGAAACCGAAAACGTGATTATTTTTTTTCTCGAAACCGAAACCAAAACGAAACCGTTATATATAACGGTCTCCGTCCCTGAATGAATCATCACGTCCAAATGAGTATTAAAAACGGAGTTTTGGTTGTTTTCTCGTAATACTAGGTATAAATAATTGTGCATTATATGACCCGAAAATTCGTTATATCCCGGGTTATTTTCCCATTAAAATCTGTCCATTCCTAAGTCAACTATTAGAGTAACAAAATAAAAGGAAATCTAACGAACACCATTCTCTTTTTTTTTAAGAAAGTATAACCACAATAAGAAACCAAAATGTGTGACGAGGAGGTAGCCCCGTTGGTCTAGGATAATGGGTCGGGCATGTGCAAGGGAGGATTTGCTGGCGACGACGCGCCACACGCCGTCTTCCCATCGATCGTCGGCAGACCCCGTCACCAGAGTGTGCTGGTCAACGCGGGACAGAAAGACAGCTACGTTGGCGACGAGGCCCAGAGCATGAGAGGTATCCTGACTCTCAAGTACCCCATCGAGCACGGCATCATCACCAACTGGGACGACATGGAGAAGATCTGGCACGATGCCTTCTACAACGAGCTCCGCGTCGCGCCAGAGGAATACCCGGTCCTCCTCACCGAGGCCCCCCTAAACCCCAAGGTCAATCGGGAGAAGATGGCCCAGATCATGTTCGAGACCTTCAACAGCCCAGCCATGTACGTCGCCATCCCAGCCGTCCTCTCCCTTTACTCCTGCGGTCGTATCACCAGTATCGACTTGTCTCCGGTGACGGCGTCTCCCACACCGTGCCCATCTACAAGGGTTACGCCTTACCCCACGTTATCCTTCGTCGTGATCGATCTCACCGTTCGCGATCTCACCGACAACCTCATGAAGATCCTAACCGAGAGAAGCTACACCTTCACGACCACCGCTGAGCGGGAAATCATGCGCGACATCAAGGAGAAGCTCTGCTACGTGGCCCTCGACTTCGAGTAGGAAATGGCCACCGCCACGGCCAGCACCTCCCTTAAGAAGAGCTACGAGCTTCCCGACGGACAGGTTATCAACATCTGCAACGAGCGCTTCCGCTGTCCCGAGGCTCTCTTCCAACCCTCGCTCTTGGGTATGGAATCCTGCGGTATCCGCGAAACCATTTATAACTCTATCATGAAGTGCGACGTCGACATCCGTAAGGACTTGTACGCCAACACCGTGTTGTCAGACGGTACCACGATGTACCCTGGTATCGCGGATCGTATGCAGAAGGAGATCACCGCCTTCGCGCCATCCACGATCAACGTCAAGATCATCGCGCCACCAGAAAGGAAGTACTCCGTATGGATCGGAGGTTCCATCTTGGCTTCCCTTTCAACTTTCCAGCAAATGTGGATCTCGAAACAGGAGTACGACGAGTCCGGTCCTGGAATTGTCCACCGCAAGTGTTTTTAAATCGTTTTTTTTACAAACACGTTCGTTCATCATTTCTTTACACAATGTTGTATCGACTTGTTATCACGTCAATACTTGATTACCTATTCATGTACTTATTACTCCTTCTTTATCTGAAACCGTAAACGTTCTACGCTGTGAATATTGAACGATACATTTCAAGGAAAACGGAACCTTCATCTTTTGTATATAAATTATTTACAACTTCGCAATAAATACTCTTATATTTAAGAATATATTGTTTGTTTTTATTCGCCAAGGCGGGTTTACTTAAGGATGGAAATATGCGAACGCTGCCAGCTGTATTGCGATCGGTCAGATTACTCTTTTTGGTTATTAAATTCGGTTCTATTCTAAATTTCAACTTTGTGTTTCTATGATTATTCTTGCCTAGTTTTTGCTCTGCTTGTACTTTATTCGTATCTTGAGGTGGACCTATGCCCTGGTACCTATAGTCTCCAAAATCATCTCCTTTCAATTTTTGGAAAGTCATTGCATCGATCGAATAGAATATCAAATTTGGCTACAAACTGATCGTAGCACGTTGCGCAATGGAGTTGTTTATGTTGAAGATTTTGTAGAATAATTTTGCGATCGAATTTTAAAACTAAAAAGTCATTCTTTTATTGCTTTGGAACAATCGTACTCTTTGAGAAACCTCAAAGAAAATTTACTAGAATCTGAGTTTCTAGTTCTTTGTGATTTTGCTGAGAATTACGGTTTTATTGCACAAAATGCTGCACAAGCTTTCCACTGGAATAACAATCACCAATCAACTGGAGTAACAATACATAAATGTATAATAAAAAGTACTCGAAAACTATCGTGTTATTCAAGCCAAGTAATAATAAATCATAAATTTTAATACAACTTTGAATTCTTAACATATCTTGAACTTTTGGAACAGAATTTCTTTACTGGCATTCTGGCAACCTTTTCACAAAAAATGTCATTGGTCTTACGACCTCTATTAGACGCCCCTTTTTAAAAAAAGAAAAATACAAGATATTTTATTTTTTGTCGATTCCCGAAAATTTTTTTCAAACAAGAATTTTCAAGAATATTCTCACTAGAAATTGGAACTTTTGTAAGCTTACCTTCTAAACAGCAAAACTAGGGAATGCATCAGTTTACCCCATAAAAATGAAAACCCTTCCAATACAATTGGAATTTCACTGGAAAAGAATGAAAAATTCGCGATCCATGTAAAGTCAATTCTGAATTAAGTAAATTCTGAATGTTGAAAGTCGCGTACTTATGAGTGAATAATAAGCAATGAAACTTGAATTACAGTTTGAATAGTTGATTTCAATTGACGAACCGTTGTTTTATCTGTTTGTTGAGTTTAAACAACTGTCAAATAGAGTTGTGCCGATCGACACAACCAATAAAATCTACTAGTTGACAAGTGGACGACTTTTGTTAATTTGAGACTATCAAACACGATTAGCAACCGGTGATAATAATCTACTGTTTTAGACTTTGTAAGCATTACCCCATTTGAAAAACTATTGCAACCACCTAAAGACGAAACCTAAGAAAAAACCTTTTTTTTCTTTATAGAATAAAAGATCATTGAGGTAAAAAAGTGGCGGCCGCAGATTTAAATATATAGATATACCCAGTGTTTCAAGTTCTCGGCTGTGCGTTGCGCTGCGCAACTCTTTGCAGAAAGCTATGAACGTAGTGACGTCAGCAAGATTGGTGGGAGGCGCGGCCGACTGCCATATTTCGTATCAACAGCCTGCATGACTAAGCATAAAGCGATGCGGGTCCAGTGCTGCCAGATTCTAATTTGTTTTCTCCCTCTATCGTCAAAAAAGACGTAAGCTTGTCCTTGTCTAGTACGGATTTTTCCGTACAATCTGGCAGCACTGTGCGGGTCCTTATTTTAGTGTTCTTGATCACATTCAACTAAAAATCATCTACCTGTGAACATTTTACTCCGAATCTTTTAACTAGTAAATTTACATTTCAACAGAACTACCGCGATTTTTGCCTTTAATACTCGACAAATAAATAGGTAAGTTATAATAATAAGTGAGCGCATTTCGTTTGGATCGTTTGTGTGCAAAAATTATTAATAGTGAAAATTTTTTGTCCGCAAATCTGGCCACGTAATTTCACTTTCGGGAGATTTTTCGACTATCGCGGTACAAAACATTGTGTGCAATTCAGATTTTCTTTGATTTTTAAATACCACAGTCCTAAAAAAACTAAATTTTATCAAGTATTTTGATGTAAAAGTATGGCCACGTGGTTCCAATAGTTTTACAAGCAAACATGCCCATATATGGCAATATTGTTGACAGACTAATCGCGTCAACGCGTCCCCCACTACCAAAGCTTCCGCAACATTGTACATACGTGTCACCACGTAACACACTTCACTGAAAATCATACAGCTGTGAACATTGGAACTCCGAAAAAAGTCACTAGTAAATTTTCACAGTCCCAAAGAAATCACCGCGAATCCTGCTTTGAATACTCAACGAATCAAGACGTAAGTTACAATTATAAGATAGCACGTTTCATTTAGATAGTTTTTGTAGAGAAATGATTGAAAGTGAAAATTTTTTGTTCGTAAATCTGGCCCCAGAATCGGCACTTTCAAGGAATTTTTCGACTATCGCGGTACAACATATGTGTTCAATTCAGTTTTTATTTGATTTTTAAATATCATATTCTTGAAAAAAACAGAAACTCTATGGATTGACTAATGTAAAAAAATGAGGATTAAAAAAATTGGCCACGCGTCTCCAGTAACTGTCAACAATAACATTTCCTAACGTGTTCTGCGAGGTAAAAAAAATTTGGGTGATTCCGTTTCAGATAGAATATTGTGAAAACAGTTTTTGTATTTACGAATGTTTCTGACGTACTAAGTGGAAAACACTCGTGATAGAATTTAGTCGTATGAAATAGAGACCACTTCATAAAAAAATTTCCCTACGTTCATTAAGATAGTAGTAATTACATTCACCAACTTCATTGCCTTACTTGGAATGTTTCCCTGAACGAAATTGGAAATTTTCTATCCGTGTTTCCGGAATGGATCATAAAGTCAACATGTGTATTAAAAACGAAGTTGTAGTTATTTTCTCGTAATACTAGGAATAAACACTTGGGCATTATTTGACGCGAAAATTCGTTATATCCCGGGTTATTTTCCCATTAAAATCTGTCTATTCCTAAGCCAACTATCAATGTAACAAAATAAAAGGAAATCTAACCAACACCATTCTTTTTTTTTAGAAGCTATAACAAATCAAAGTCACCAAAATGTGTGACGACGACGTGGACGCAGTGGTTTTGGATAATGGATCGGGTGTGTGCAAGGCAGGATTTGCGGGTGATGACGCGCCACGCGCCATCTTCCCATCGATCGTCGGCAGACCCCGTCACCCGGCTGTGATGGTCCATACCAGACAGAAAAACTGCTACGTCGGTGACGAGGCCCAGAGAAAGAGAGGAATCCTGACTCTCAAGTACCCCATCGAGCACGGCATCATCATCAACTGGGACGACATGGAGAAGATCTGGCACCACACCTTCTACAACGAACTCCGCGTCGATCCCGAAAAACACCCGGTCCTGCTCACCGAGGCTCCGCTTAACCCCAAGGCCAATCGTGAGAAGATGACCCAGATCATGTTCGAAACCTTCAACAGCCCGGCCATGTATGTCGCCAACCTGGCCGCGCTCTCCCTTTACTCTTTCGGTCAAACTACCGGTGTCGTCCTCGACTCTGGCGATGGCGTCTCTCACACCGTGCCCATTTACGAGGGTTACGCCCTGCCCCACGCCATTGTCCGTTTCGATCTCGCCGGTCGCGATCTCACCAAGTACCTCATGAAGATCCTTACCGAGAGGGGCTACTCCTTCACAACCACCGCTGAGCGGGAAATTGTGCGCGACATCAAGGAGAAGCTCTGCTACGTTGCCCTCGACTTCGAGCAGGAGATTGACACCGCCGCGGCCAGCTCCTCCCTCGAAAAGAGCTACGAGCTCCCCGACGGACAGGTCATCACCATCGGCAACGAGCGCTTCCGCTGTCCCGAGGCTCTGTTCCAGCCCTTCCTCTTGGGTATGGAATCCTGCGGAATTCATGAGACCGTCTACAACTCCGTCATGGATTGTGACGTCGACATTCGTAAGGACTTGTACGCCAACAACGTGTTGTCAGGTGGTTCCACAATGTACCCTGGTATCGCGGATCGTATGCAGAAGGAGATCACCGCCCTCGCGCCGCCCACGATCAAGATCAAGATCATCGCAGCACCAGAGAGGAAGTTCTCCGTATGGATTGGAGGTTCTATCTTGGCTTGCCTGTCTACTTTCCAGCAGATGTGGATCTCCAAGGAGGAGTATGATGAGTTCGGTGAAGGAATCGTTCACCGCAAATGCTTCTAATTTTATCGTCTTGTCCAGTGGAAAATTGTGGAAATTCAAAACATGTTTATAGAAAACTTTGTAGATTTTGTTTATCACTGTACATCTTTGAATGATCTTTAATAAAGTTTTTTTGTTGAGAAATGAAAATCTGAATATCATTAAAAGTATAAGAAAATACAAAAGTGGTAACTTGATGGATAAATTATCATATAATTCGAAAAGTTTTGAATGGTCGGTATTATACTCGATATTCTAAGAATCCTCAGAAACTCAAACACATCTAAAATTCAAATCATAGTATGTACATTTTCAAAAACTGTCAACAAGTGTTAGAGATTGCTAAAAAGTTTTGATAGTTTGCAAAACTATAGAAACCATATAATATTCTCATTTTTCAAATATTACAGAATGTTTTACTATTGGCAAATGATTGATGATTTTAAAAATATTAATAAAAATTCAAAATTCTAGAAAATGTTAATAAACTCTGTCAATCTGAAAAAATTATGAAAATTTTGAGTACTTTGTATTATCTTGAATATTTAACGAATATTTAAAAATAAAAGAACGGCAAAAACTTCACAGATTTTCATAAAATTGAAAGTGCTAGAACTTGTATAAATGTCGTAGGAGATTTTGATAACTCAAGGATCAAGTGAACAAGTGTAAGTATCAGAGTTTTCTAATTTGGATTTATTTTAGATAACTAATTAGTGATTATTAATGAAGTCTATAGTTATTTTAGTTTTTTGAGTTTATGGTTATAGCTGTTTTTACGCATTTTCAATTTTTTTGTTCATTTTTCGCTGTTTCTTTTTTCAATTGTTCGATTAACTAAAAACTTTTATTGAGCATCATGAAACATGAAAGATTATTATCAGGGATGATAAAAATATGCACGAAAAAACATCAAAATATGCATGCAAATATGCATGAAAAATGGCAAAAATATGCACGAAAAATCAAGTAAATATGCTAGAAAAATAAAAAAATATTAGAAAATATACACTTATATTTAAAATGATCATTTATTCATCTTCAATTTCGACGTGTCTGTTACAACAAATTATAATGTGTTGTTTCAAATTTTCAAATAAAAGGCGACCACTTTTGTCTGCGAAAATGTTTTTTTACACTGAAAATGACCGCTCAACGTCTGTGGATGTTATTGGGCAGTATTTAAATAAACATAATTCATTAGGTGAAAGCGTAATAGTGAATGAGTCAGGGTCTTCGCGAATCGCGCTGTTGAAAATGATATTGCGCACATCTATTATTTTTTTGTATCCTGGATTTCGGTTCAGCACAGCGTCCATTTTTTTCGAAAAACTTTTCTGCCTCACATTTTTTAATGTCTCTTAGATGTCTTTGACTATTTGAATACTTTCATGCAATGGCAGTCCTTGTATATCTAGTTTGGTTGTGGCTGCTATAATTGATTCAAAATTACTTTTGATAAACGCATATCACTTTTTACACGTGGATTTTTGAACAATGTTTAAGCTGATTCAATAAAAGCAGCATCTTCACTATCTAACTCGTCGATAACAGATTTCACAGCC
>JAPYZL010211216.1:0-12537 GCA_030522825.1 Platygaster orseoliae | reverse complement strand
CCCGCTGATTTCCGAGTACCCCAAAAAGGGGCTTTTGTTCCCGCATTCCATAGAAATAAAGTGGCCTTTTTTACGGATGCATGGGAAAAATGTATTTTTTAAGTTATTTAGAAAAATTTCTGAAATTTCTGTATTTTATGTTGTTCATTCCGTTTTGTCGTATTTTTTGTAGTTTTTAAAGATTCCTCAAAATTCTATAATTCACAATACAGATTTTTTTAATTCGGTGCGAAAATATTAAAGTTCAACAATTCTGAGTTTCTAGTATTTTTATGAATTTATCATTTTTAGGAAATTTTGATCTACGGAGAGTTTGCATTTTTTATAGATTTTTTACATTTCCGTACTTGTAGAACTATTTATAGGATTTTGTTGCATTTTACAATATTCTTATAGACTTCTATATAGTATTTTCATAGGTTTTTATATACGTTTTTTTGGAATTCGATGGTCTAGGATTTCAAATTATATAGATCGTATTTTTCTTTTGCCAGATTTTTCAGAAAACAGTTTTGTATAGAATTCTAATACTTTTAGTATTCCTTCAGTTTGTTTATAATTTGAAATACTTGTTATATTTTTACGAATTAATGTCTAAATCTAGAATTTGATGCTCCAGAGTTCAACATTTCTTGGATATTCAACATTTTCGTAAATTCTGTTTTTTTTTTTAATTTACTGGGTTAATTATCAACTATTAAAAATTTTTTTCTACGTTATTTTAACCAAACATTAAGAATTATAATTTCACAGAAGCCAGAATCGGGGTTATTTTTGAGTTAGTAAAATTAAAAATCCTGAATTCTATTTAAATTTTAGAACTGACAAAAAACCATTTGTTACGTCTTCTAGATTTCAGTAGGTATATTTTCGATCATTTTCACTTTTTTCAATTATTTTCGATTCTTACTTTCAATAATTAATATCTTTTCCAAAATTATTATTATTATTAACATTAAGTCAAAGCATTGTTTTACTATTATTTGTGTTTTCATTGTTTTTTAAGTTCATTTTTAATTTTAAGTTTTAAATTAATTAATGTTTGAATAACGATTTCGAGTTAGTAGTATTTTTATAGATTTTTAATTTTTTTGTAGATTGCTATGTAGATTTCAAGAATTATATGCTCTAGAATGCTAATTTCAATAGATTTCAAGTTTTTTCAATGATGTATGTGAAAATCAGATCCACGTAGATTTTGAATATTTTATGATTTTTCATATTTTCGTACTTGTAAAACTGTTTATAAGATTTGGAAGCGTTTTGTAGTATTTTTATAGACTATCATCTCTAATGATTTTTATAGACGTTTTTTAAAATTCGGTGGTCTAGGATTTCAAATTTTATAGATTTTACGTGTTTGTTTATATTTTTTAAAAAACAGTTCATTACAGAATTACAATACTTTAAGTATTTCTTCATTTTGTTTATATTCGAAATACTTGTTATATTTTTATGAATTTATGTCTAAATCTAGAATTCGATGCTCAAGACTTGAAAATTTCTTAAATATTCAACATTTTCGTAAATTCTTGTTTTTTTCTAATCACCGGGTGAAAGCAATTTTCCAAATTTCTTTTTTCTACGTTATCCTAGCTGAACATTTTTAATTATACTTCTTCTGGAACAAGAACTTCTGTTATTTTTTAGTTTGTGAAATTAAGAATCCTGAATTCTATTTAAATTGAGAACTTACAAAAAACCGTTTGCTACGTCTTCTAGATTAAAGTAATTTTTGGTTATTTCCACCTATTTTCATTTTTTTTTTTTTTTATTTATTACTTCAATTTCAAAAATCATTATTATTACGTGAACGCATTATTTTGTTATTGTTCATCGTATTTCGAATTATTTATTTCTATTTTTTTTATTTTCACATGAAATAATAATTAATTTCAACCTAATCTTAGAATATGTAAAGCTCTTATTTAACTAATTACTAATTTCAATATTTTCAAAGTTAATATTAGTATCTATAAAACGTATTTAGATTTTTCCTTTTTTTTTAATCAGAAAAACACTAATTCATTTTCACTATTATCGAAAATTCGACTTGCGTAAAATATTGTACTGAAATCAAATCCTCTATTATTGGAAAAATATTTTTAGCTCCATCCAGAAATAATGTATATTCATAGACTTACATGACAAAATAGTGATTGTCATCGAAGTGTACATGAGAAACAGCATGTTAAAAAACAGAAAACCGAGGTTGCTGAGAACTTTGGCTCCGTCATTTCCGATGTCGTAATAAAGGGCGCCGATCAAACAACCAACGAGAATGTGGGCGAACACTCGAAGATACATAAGCGTCTGAAATTAAAGTTTTTTTTACCCTCGCGAAATTGCAGCTCATCAATGGCGATGATTCCGAAAATTGCAGTGTCATTGAGACCGAGACAATTAACGTTTTGATTTTCTCGTCTTTCATGGCAGGTTTATTACTGGTCTAAAAAAAGCTCAATCACGTTGCAAAAGTTTTATTGGGAAATTCTAAAACACATAGGGAAGTTGAAATAACAACTTTTTATTAACATTTATGAGAAAAAAGTCATTAAAGGTTTGGATTTAAAAAAATTGGATTTTTTTAGTACGGTTAAGAATCGAAAATGATCATTAAAAAATTACCCAATCTCTTCTGCTGAACAGCAGAGTTCTTTTCAAAACTATGTAAAACTGGCGAAACTCTGAAGTTGGATATCTTTCAGTTGTGACGACCAAGGATTCGTCGAGCAAAGCTGTGTTCACGTTGTCCTTTTTCTCTGATTCCACGCAAACTGTGACGTCATCTATTCGAATAACATGAAAAATCATTGAGAAATCCTGCATAATGCTTAGAAATCATTGAAATTAGGAAAATCCTACTTTGCTTCACAATATCGTTGTTGCCGAAACCGGGAATGATACCACCATTTCCGGAGTCGGTTGTTTTGTTCTCCTGAAACTTTTCTTCCACGTTTTTCGCATCGTTCATGTCCTTTTTCACGATGTTTTCGGTTGTGTCTTCTTCTTTGGTTTCCAAGGTCATGTTGTTCAGGACTTCCTTTGTTTCAGGCAGAGAATACCCTGCACGAATATTGTATTTGCCATTTTTTATGGCGGTCACCAGGTTTTTGATGTTGTCCCCGTATTCGCCGCAAGACACTTCAATTACTGGAAAAAGTATTTTGAATTTGTGTTGAGAGAAGTGCGTGAAAATGATGGAAAATCTTGGGAGAGTGTATGGAAATTGAAATTTTGTTTCTTGACGAGAATATACTGTGCAAAGAATTTGGAAAATTATTTTAAAACAACCAATTGGAGATAAACAATGTAATTGGGGACAAGTAATAATTATTAACACCCAATTATTTATCAAGCTTTTGGTCATATATATGGCCCTCTTCAGGAAATACAAAAAACAATATTTTCGTAATTTTGAAATCTTGAATCAATAATCAAATTACTTACAATATTATAATGTAATAAAGATTTACTACAGGTTCCTAATTTGAATCTCCATAAAAAAATTTTATGAGGTTAAGTATCAACCCTATTACAAAAACCTTATAACAATTTTTATAAAAAAAACTTTTTTTATAAAGAGACCGTACAAAAAACATGTAAAAAATTTTTTTTATTAATACTGTATTTTTTGCAGAAATTTTTATATAAAAAATTTTTTTTTACTTTTGTGAGAAAATCGTATTTCTTTTTAACTTACTGAAAATACTTTTATTTTGAAATTTGAAATTTACTTCATTTAATTTAATTTTTTTTTATTTCGTATAAATTTTGTATTTCTTATCAGAAGGCATTTTTTATAAAAAAAATTTTCGAAAATTGAGAATTTTTCATGAGATGGGAAAGTTCTTTAAAGAAATATCAAATTTTATATATAAAAATATGTGGCTAGAATATTTTTTTATAAAAAATTTAAAATTTTTTATAAAATTATCTCTCTTTTTTATAGAAAAACAATTTTTTATACTGTTTTTATAAGGTCACTATAAAACAAAATTTTTTTTTGTCTTTCTTTAAAAAAATCAAAATTACTACGAAAATCATAAACAATCATCGTCACAGTCAATTATAATAAAACCTCACTAACAATTAAAAAATCAATCATTGAAAACACGGAAAATAAAGTCAAAACGTAAAATAAAAAATTTGAATTTTGCCCCAAAACAATTTGGAAAATGTTTTGAGAGATCGAAATTTTCGTGAAAAATGGATACTGTTAAATATCGTAAAGTGCTTTTTGCAATTATTTTGTTTGTTTTTTAAATATTTACGGTTGCATTTTTGAGTTTCGTGATTTCTTGAATAGGTTATTTTTTTCGTATTTTTAAAAAAACGAGAATTGATTTGTGGCTTTTGGAACTAAAAGATCGATTACAACATTTTTTTTTGGATAATAAGTAATGAGAAAATTTTTATTCGTTTTATAATTTACCATTACAGATTTAATCGAATTTTAAGTCAATTGAAATAAAAAAAATGAGGTTAATGTCTGAAAATCGATATATATTTTTAAATTTTATGATTAAAAATAAAAAATTGGCTCTCAAAGATCGTTGTCAGGTGCGTAGGCAAAGGGAGGTTTTGGGTTCAAACTCTTCTTGAAATTTAGGTAAAATTTATTATTATTTCATGTAAAAATAAAAAATATAGGAATAATGGAAAATTCAAAATGAATGAAAATTCGAACATTACAAAATAATGTATTTAAGGATCATGATTTTTAAAAATGAAGGAATCAATAAAAAAGAAAGAAAATAGGTAAAAATTATAAAAAAAGCACTTCCTGAAATCTAGAGGACGTAAAAAATGGTTTTCTTTTATCAAATTCGAGAAGAATTCAAGATTATTAGTTTTAATAACTTTAAAGTAAATTTGAGAAACTGTTTTAACTCAGTGATTGATTAAAAAAAAAATAATTTACGAAAATATCAAAAATTTAAGAAACTTTGAACTTAGGAGAATCAAATTCTTGAAATTTACACAGAATTTCCTGAAAATACTAAAAAGTGTTTTGAATCTTAAATAAACTGAAAAAATACTAAAAGTAATAGAATTCTAAGAGAGAACTGTTTTCTGAAAAATTAAAAAAAATACGTACGTTGTATGGAGCTTGAATTCTAGATCATCGAATTCTAAAAAAACGTATATAAAAAACAATATGAGTACTAGAAAACTAAAAGAGTACTATTAAACGCTGAGAAACCTCATGAACAAATTAAAAATTACGAAAATATAAAAAATCTATAAAATATTCAAAATCTGCGTAGGTATAATTTTCCCAAACATTTTTGAAAATACGAGATATCTATCCAAATATATGAATTTTAGAAATCTGTATATCAATCTACAAATGAATTTAAAATTTATAAAAATACTAGAAATTCGAAATCGTTTTCAATTTCAATATTATAGGATTGAATTATAAAAATTTGGAAAGTTAGTGATATATTTTAAAGTAATGAATATAAATACTAAAAAATACGATAAAATTGTATGAATTGTGTAAAATATGAAAATTTACGAAAATTCTGAATTACTTGAATAATATAAATCTTTTGGGATTTCGTAATTTTTAATCTTTGACGATCTTGTTTCCATGGTCGTCAAAACATTTAATTATGCGTACTAAGATTTTTAAATTTTACGAATTTCGGAGTTTCTATGTTATATAAATTTTGGAATCCAATTTAAAATCAATTTACAAGAAGTCTTAATTTGATTATTGTTTGTTATTATTTGATAAATATTTTTCGATTATTTCTGACTTCTGGAGTGTACCTGATTTTTCCTGGTCGTAAATGATAGTTTTGTAACATTTTTTCTAATGTGAAAAAGTTGAAGAACTCACAAAATAGAAAAAAATTTTCTCTATGATGAATTTTTGTGATAATTCTGATTAGTTAGTTTTTGAAATATTATTTATGATTTATAAAATGTTTCTTTTTTTTTCTGTATTTGAATCGTACATTTTTCTATATTGTTCTAGATGGAAAAAGTATATTAATTTTTAATTTGAGGATAATTTCTTCAACTCTTTATCTTTTTATATTTGTTTTTTGTGATCATTTTGTTATTAATTTCAACTTGTACATTCTCTATTTTGGCTCATTTTAATTAACACATATTTTGTATTATTTTTCTTACTTTTATTTTTATATGTTTTTTGTTATTTATCCGAAAAATCTATTTCTCAATTTTTTCAACTTTGTTATACAAATTTCGGAGTTTAGAGTCTAAAATTTTTCATATCCATATTCAATGCATAATGGAACCCGATTTTTGTGTTTTTTAACATTAATGTTAGGATTTCGTCTTTTTCTAATACTTTCAGTATTTTTCCTATTTTCTCATTATTCATACAACTTGAAGGATTTTCTGAAAATTTCTAATATTTTTATAGATAAAACAGGTTTTTTTTAAAAACCCTCCCAACCTTTTTTTTGCCTACGCCTTTGATCGTTGCATTTTAAAATACTATTTTCAATATCTCGAAAACGAACTAAAATATTCCCAAAATATTTCACGATTATACGTTCAATGCTTGTACTTCTACCCATTTTCAGCGAAAATATCTTTTACAAAAAAGCGTTGCACAACGATATTCGTGAAATTCGTGGAGTGGAACGAGTTTTTCGCTGTATTGGGAAAAAGTTATTCATTGAGTGTGGAAAAATCATGCGAATCGTAAGAAAAGTCTTACTGAAGGACGCGGGATTGTGATAACTGGGGCAACTGAGGCTAAGCGAGCGCAGAAACGGCACCAACTGCGAAGTAGAGCCTTGGTACACGCATTGCCCCTCGGCAAGCGTGTACAGAGCGTCGAACATTTCGAAAAGTCGAGCACTGGGCTGATGGATCGTGCAAATTATCGTCCTGCCGCCTTTAGCCAACGTTTTTAGTAATGAAATGCATTGGAAACAGGAGGACGAATCCAAACCACTGAAAAATGCACGATGCACAATTTTTTCAGTGAAATTCCTAAATTTTACAGGAAATAAATAACTCTTTATAATTTCATAAATTAACTATTTCCTGAATTTAGCAGAACATGTGTTAAAAAAAAACAATTATTACTTCTTATAAGTTGGTTATCACCTCTAATATTATTAAATTTGTTTATTTTTCTTTAATAAATTTAAATATAACACAAAACAATCCATGTCAAGATATTTTGTAAGACATGTGTTAAGACTCGTAAGACATTGTCTAAGACACACTGAAATACTGAAAATTTATTTTTAAAAAAAGAAACAAATTGAAGGTTCTCCAAATTTCTTGTCAGATTTCGCTCTAAGAATAAATTTAATTTTCTACCATTAATAAAAAAAATTCTGCAACATTGCAACATGAATTTTGAAAAAACAAATATTTTGAACTCTTCTAGAATTTACAAATTTTTTTTAAATATAAATTTTATTCAATACTGTCCAAATGCCTCGATAATTTGGATGTATTTTATACAAGTTATTTTGCAAAGATTCTTCAGTGAAAAACACATGTTAAGACACCTAAGACACTGCTTAAGACACTGTTCAAGACGCTATTTAAGACATATTTTATATATGACAAATGTAAAGACGCTTTGTAAGATACATGTTAAAATACGTGTCAAGACACGTAAAACACTGCTTAAGACACACTGCTTAAGATTATTCAGTGAAAGATAAATGTCAAGACGCTGTTTAAGACACTGTTCCAGACACATCTTAAGACATATTTTAAGACACATGTGAAGACACTTTGTAAGAAACTGAAAATTTACTCTGAAAAAAGAAACGAATTGACGATTCTTTAAATTTCTCGTCAGATTTCACTCAAAGAATAAATTTAGTTTTCTACCATAAATAAAAATAGTTCTGCAATCTGCAACATTACTAGAATAATTCTCAAAAAATTATAAACTATACTAGAATTGTCAAGCTTTTTTTTTAATTAAAATTTTATTCAATAGGTACCGTATAAATGCCTAGATAATTAAATGAATTCTTTAAGTGTTTTTGCTAAGATTCTTCAGTAAAAGACAAATGTTCAGACACATGTCAAGACACTGTTTAAGACAGTGTTCAAGATACTATTTAAGACCTCTTTCAAGACACTATTTCAGATTCTGTTTGAGACTTATATCAAGATATTTTGTAAGATACATGTTGAAATACGTGTTAAGACACGTAAGACATTGCTTAAGACACGGAAACACCGAAAATTTACTCTGAATTAAAGAAACGAATTGAAGATTGTCTAAATTTCTTGTCAGATTTCACTCTAAGCATAAATTAAATTTTCTTCCATGAATAAGAAAAATTCTGCAATATTACTACAATAACTCTCCAAAAAAAAAACAATATAGTAAACTCTTCTAAAATTTTAAAGATTTTTTTTTAATGAAAATTTTATTTGATACTGTCGAAATGCCATGATAAGTGAACCAATATTCTTCAAGTGTTATTGCAAAGATTCATCAGTGAAAGACGAAAGACACTATTTAAAACACTGTTTGAAACACGTATCAAGACATTTTGTAAGATACATGTTAAAATACGTGTCAAGACACGTAAGACACAGGTTAAGACACACTGAAACACTGTAAATTCACTCTGAAAAAAGTAGAAAATCAAACATTCTCTGAATTTCTCGTTAGATTTCAACCTAAGAATATATAGAATTTTCTGCCATAAATAAGAAAAATTCTGAAACATGACTATAATAATTCTAAAAAAAAAATGTTGTTAACTCTTCTAGAATTTTCAAGCTCTTTTTTTTTATTACAAATTTTATTCAGTACTGTCAAAATGCCTTGATCGTTGAATGAATTCTTCAAGTGTTTTTGCAAAGATTCTTCAGTGAAAAACAAATAGTAAGACACATGTCAGGACACTGTTTAAGACATTTTTTATAAGACACATGTCAAGACACTGTTTAAGACACATCTTAAGACATATTTTAAGACACATGTCAAGACACTGTTTAAGACACATCTTAAGACATATTTTAAAACACATGCCAAGACACTGTTTAAGACACATCTTCAGACATATTTTAAAACACATGCCAAGACTCTGTTTAAGACACTATTTCACGCAGTTTTCGATACACATATAAAGACATTTTGTAAGACACATGTTAAAAAACGTTTCAAGACACGTAAGACACTGCTTAAGACACACTGAAACACTGAAAATTTACTCTGAAAAAAGTAACTAACCCAAGATTCTCTCAATTTCTAGAAAAATTTTCATCTAAGAGTAAATTCAATTTTCTACCATAAATAAAAAAAATTCTGCAATATTACTACAATAACTCCCCCCCCCCCCCAAAAAAAATATTAATGTAAACTCTTCTAGAATGTTCAAACTTTTTTTTTAAATAGAAATTTTATTCAATACTGTCCAAATGCCTCGATAATTGAATGAATTCTCCAAGTGTTTTTGCAAAGATTCTTCAGTGAATGCGATTTTTCTCGAGACTTCTGAAAGTAGAAGAAAGATGCCGTGTACGGTTTGTTGGTCAGCGACTTTCTCTGCCCCTTTTAAATGACTGACAGTTTGAGGAAAATCCCCGTCATAGATGAAAGTTACGAAAAACGTTGCAGAAATTCGTAAGAGAAATAATGTGAAGCGTCACAAATGACGAAAAGCAACAGAAAACTTGGAAACACGTTACAAAATCGCGATAAATTCTTTCGAAAATTTGCGACGGAAAGTAAAATACGAGACGCAGGCTGAAATAATTTCCATAGGTTTCGAAATGTCAATAATGAATATTTCACACTGAAAAATCAATTTGGTTTATTTAAATAAATTTCTCAAAGTGTAACTTCTAATGTCGTACCGTAGTAGGATCCACCATCAACATACACAAGAAGTTTCACATAGTGAAATTTTTAATGTCGTACTTTAGCAGGACTCACCATCAACATACACAAGACGTCTTACAAAGTGTAACTTCTAATGTAATACCATAGTAAGACCCACTATCAACATACACAAGAAATTTCACAAAGTGAAACTTTGTATGTTCTGCCATAGTAGGACCCACCATCAACATACATAAGAAGTTTCACAAAGTGAAATTTCTAATGTCCTACCGTAGTAGGATCCACCATCAACATATACAAGAAGTCTCACAAAGTGAAACTTCTAATGTCTTTCCATAAAAGGATCCACCATCAACATACACAAGAAGCCTCACAAAGTGAAACTTCTAATGTCCTTCCATAGTGAGACCCACCATCAACATACACAAAAAGCATCAAAAAGTGAAACTTCTAATGTCCTACCATAGTAAAATCTACCATTAACATGCACGAGAAGATAAAAAATTGTTTTTTTTTTCATTGAACTAAAAATTTATTTAAATGAACGTTTTCAATTTTTCAGGGCAATAATACGAATATTCACTATAGTTCCAATCGAGTAATCAACACACTGAATTTTTCCGTTGATACTGGAATCGAGATCCCATAATAGAGGCATATATTTCCATGTTTCATTGGACTTTTATGTTTGCTGAACGGTAAAAATTGACGTAAAAAAACAGTTACAATGCGGAGGCGTTAGTTACCTCGTGGGCTCGTCGAAGAACATAATTGGAGGGTTGTTAACGAGCTCGAGCGCGATCGAAAGTCGCTTTTTTTGACCTCCACTCAAGTTCGAGGTCATTGTTCTCCGGTGCTCGGCAAGGCCCAAAGTCTCCAGAATTTCTTGGATCTGAGAACATTTTTCATTCGAGAAAAATGATTTAACATTGTATTGTCAAAATTTATAGATTACGAAAAGTTTAATTCAGGCATGAGGAGTTTGAAAACCGAAAATTTAGTAGGAATAAATAAGTTATTAACTGATGACTTTGAGTCATATTTTCAATTTAATTATATCGATATTCAATAAATTCGTAAAAGTTTATTTAACTATTATACATAATATAAATATATTTATAGGAATTATTATTATTTTCATTAGTTAGGAACTATTAATATTAATTAATTTATGTAATGAAATTGGAAATGATCAGTATTTGATTTATTTATTCTCATTATTATTTACAGAGTATAACAAAATTTAAGATTTTTAAAATTTTACTGTTTTTCGATCTTTTAAAATGATCTTTATCACAATTTCCTGCACCTAAAGTCAATAATTAGTTTGAGGCACTCACTACTTCCTCTTTTTCGTCTTTGCTGACATGGGTCCCTAATTTCAAACTCGACGCGACTTTCATTGATTCCTCAACAGTCAAATTTCCGTGCAATTGATTGTCCTGCATGATGTAACACGAAAGTTTGCGAAACGCGCTCAAATTTCTTTCGTGTCCGTTCATTGTGATACTTCCTTCAGCTCCAGTGGTCCTTTATCAAACAAAATTTTTTCGAAATAAAGATTATATCATCTAAATAATGAAGTTATACCATTAAAAATATATTATTAACTAATAACTATAATTTCAGGAATCAAAATGTAATTATAAATATAATTGCATCTTGAAAATTATAATGTTGGAAGTGATTGCATATTTATAAAAATTTTCAGCGAGATAATCATTTTTAGTCAAAAAAGTCTACAACAGTGACAATGATATATTTGACAGATGATGATCTAGAAAAAAAAGCCTCCAACTTTAGCTTGGAATCCACCCATGTAATAATACCCAGAAATCGCGAACTAATTAATGGAGCAAAAAACAGGAAATGGAAAGCAAATTGATGCAGTGCCATTTGGATTCCCGAACCCCACATCAATTATTTCAACGGCCTTGAAAGACGAGCGATTTGTTCCTTTTTTTTGATCCTCGAATCTTCGTTTTTGAGTCCTTTTATTTTAAATATTCATGATGGTTATCGGATTCAGATTTCATTGCGTAATTTTTAATCAGGCTTTAAAAAATTTCCATGGTTTTGATTTAATAATCAGTAAAATTATTGAATAAATAAATAAATCAAATCATATCAATAATATTAAATTGGATTAATAATATTGTATTTACATAATTAAAATCAATCAATAAATGATTTACCTATATAGTAACATTATTATTTCAATGAAAATATTATTTATATTACTTATTTTTGATAATTATTATTATTAATATATTAAAATGTATAATTAGTTCAATTAAATTAATATTTCTCATTATATAATAATTATAATTAGATAAAATTGTAATTAAATTTTTTTTAAATTATTTATAAAAAGTATCGATATTAAATTAAATAAATCAATGAAATTATAAATAATAAATTAAAAAAATGATAATAATACCAACATTAATAATTAATATTTAATAGTAACAAAAATTACAAATATTGTAAATTGAATAATTCAATGAAATTTTAAATAATTAAGGGGGTAGTCAAGTAAAAATGACCTTTTTTTTTACAACGTTTTTTTGTTACTTATTTTTGTTTAACATTTACAACTTTTTAATATGTCGTGAAACATATTATTAACTAGCAAAAAAAAAGTTTTTATTTTTCATCAATATCTGACCAATTTATAGGCGATACGATAAGGCCATGTTAAAAAACGGTCGCCATGATTT
>JAPYZL010211213.1:0-11525 GCA_030522825.1 Platygaster orseoliae | reverse complement strand
ATTATATTATATTATATTATATTATATTATATTATATTATATTATATTATATTATATTATATTATATTATATTATATTATATTATATTAATAAAGGGAAAAACTAAAGATTTAAAAATTAGAATGTTTGAAATGTCTTGTGTTTTTCTCTATGTGAATTTCCTTTACTCGATTGTAAAGTCAGTTTGGGACCATGAAAGGGCGTCGATGAAAGGAGCAATCGACTAATAACGGTATTGTTCATTAGCCATTTTATCGCTTTGGCCGGCGAGGTGCGCGAGCTGTTTGATCCGCGTCAAGATACGATTTCCTGATCAAATCGAGGTGCAAGCCCTCGAATATGACCACGTATAACGGCTCGGCCGAGCAACGTAACTCGATAAATAAGTCATCACGCGCAAACTTTGTGACTATACTCATCAAACGCAAGCGCCTAATAAGCTCCGCGACGCGATTAGTAATTGAGAAATCCGTTTTTCCCATCCCTCCAGGCATTTAACCAAAATGTCATGAATTTTGCAACTGTAATAAATTTTTATTATCATATTGCTTCGATATACGCAAGATTTTTTGGTTTTTTTTCTTTTAATAAACATTTGGGAAACTATAAGTATTGAAAATTTTTTAATTGAATGTGTATTTCTTTTTTCATTAATAGTTGTAGAAAAATCCTCATAAGTTGGACAATTTTTTATCAAATTCGTGAGTTTTTGTTGTTATTTTGTTCGAAATTTTAAGATTCAAAAACATTGATAATTGTAATAGAAATCATTATATACATTGCATAAATGATCGGACAAGTTTCCACAAAATTTGGACAGTTCGAATAGTGGAATTTCGATAATTACAAGACAAAAAAAAATTTCAAAAGTTTTTAGAATTTTTAAATACGTTTAAAAGTTTCAAAAGTTTTTCTTCATTCATATCAAAACACTTCCAAAATTACAACTATACAAGCCATTAAAAAAAAAATGAAAAACGAAAAATCCCTTCACACTTGCATGGGTTTTTTTCAGCTCACACCGTGATAACTCATTCTTGAATAATTACACGACCAGTCCCAAGAGCTCGATTTTTCGTATTCGCTTTCAAGTTGTTGTACTAACGCTTTTTTCATTATTTTCAATCTTTTTGTCAACCGAAAAAACACGCCCGTAAAACAAGAAACTCCGCTAATGACGGGGAAAACAGCGTGTTCTTGACAAAAGTATTTTATTGTCTCCGGAACCCGAATTTATCATTGACGTCATTTTCCAAGTCCCTGAAAAATCTTGTTCTGTAAATGTAGCCTTTTCCTGGGCATTGGTCGTCTCTGTAAAATCGCGATTTGAATTCACGTTCCAGGTCGAAAGAAGAAAATGGCGCTTCATCGACCTCCGAAGAAGGCATTTCAGGAAAATGAGGCCTTGACGGGAAAATTAATACGGGTTTTCCGAGCTCGTCAATTTTCATTTTAGTTGGAGAATTTGCCAATTGAGCGAAAACGCTTGATAGGTATCGAAATAAGGAACGATGATTCGGTTTTATCTCGTTGTCGCACCTAAAATAATCATCAGCTAATAATATTTCATACAATTTATTTATTATTTTATTATTGATATTTATATGATTATTTACGTTATTATTATGTTACTCTGTTGTAATAATTTTATTATTTGTTATAAATATCAAAAATACTATCGTCTATTGTATATTATGTTGATATTTTATGTATACAATATTATGTATCGTTTATTGTATAATATATAGATATTTTACATTTATCCAACTGTATTATTATTTTATACAAATTTTTGGAGGTTTTTGTTTAAAAAAAAAAACACATAATTTTTGTGTTTATCAATAAAAATCTGAAAAGTTTTAAATAATATGTATTATGTTGGAAAATTTTAAACTGTGAAAAATCGTTACTTATGCTACAAAAATAAGGAAATTTAGGAAATTTAAGCAAATATTTATGGATTTTGTAGATATTATTATAAATTGTGTATTATATTGATATTTTATATTTATACAACTTTATCATTATTTTATACAAATTATTAGTGGTTTTCGTTTTTATTTTCGAAAAAAACAGATAATTTTTGTGTTTTCCAATAAAAATCTAAAAAGTTTCAAGTAATATGTATTACATTGGAAAATTTGAAATTGTGAAAAATTGTTCATTATGCTATAAAATTAAGGCAATTTGGGAAATTTCAGCAAATATTCATGAATTTTGTAGATAGTATTATATGCATATTGTATATTATATTGACATTTTATATTTATCCACTGTATTATTATTTTATACACATTTTTGGAGTTTTTTGTTAAAAAAAAAAACAGAAAATTTTAGTGTTTTTCAATAAAAGTCTGAAAAGTTTTAAATAATATGTTTTATATTTGAAAATTTTTAACCGTGAAAAATTGTTACTTATGCCATAAAATTAAGGAAGTTTGGGAAATTTCAGCAAATATTCATGCATTTTCGTAGATATTATTATATATTGTGTATTATATTGATATTTTATATTTATACAATTTTATCATTATTTGATACAAATTATTGGTGGTTTTATTTTTTATTTTCGAAAAAAAACAAATAATTTTTGTGTTTCTCAATAAAAACCTAAAAAGTTTAAATTAATATGTATTATATTTGAAAATTTGAAACAGTGAAATATTGTTAATGCTGCTAGAAAATACGGGAAATTCGAGAAATTTCAACAAATATTCATGAACTTTAAAGATAGTATTCTTTGTTAGATAATTTCAAAAAGTGAAAAACTTATTATTTTCTCAAAAATAAATTTAAAAGAAGTGGGAAGTATTGAAAAATGACGATTAATAATTCTAATATGAATAGCATTGTGAAATTTAACATACTTAAAATACTTCTAAAAAATTGTAGTCATTTCCACAAAAACTGCGACTTGGAAAAAATAACATATTTTTCGTATAATAAAATATTAATTTGTGTCCGCAAATATAGTGATAAAAAATTACTTGAAACTACTTGCAGAATTCCCATCCACAACCGGACGTACACGATAACAAAATCGAGATCCTTTCTTCGAATTCGAGTTCTGAGATAAGTGAAAACTTTTCCCAGGTTCAATCCGTAAACCAAGTTGACAACTTGTGCATTCTTCTCCAGGTTTTTTACCACTAGAACTCCCGTATTTTTCGATTATTCCGCGGACACGTTCAACGAGGTTATTATTGCGTTTTCTACAGCAGCAAAAGTCTATCATTTCTCATTGCATCGCAGATTATTTCCCGCATTTTCATTTTCTTTTAAACGCAAAAGAATTTTAATAATAGAAAAGAGTACTCGAACCTGGAAAAAATGTGTCGAAAATGTAAACAAATTTTGACAACTAACAGAATTTCACTGCTCTGAAGTTTGGTCAAGTTTTATTTTCTAGAAGTAAAATGTATTCTTTTTTCGGTTTTCGCGTTATATTGTAATGATGAAAGATGTGTTGTACAAAGGTCAGAAAGAGGAAAAATAAAGTGAAACGAAAGGTTTTTGTGTAAAGTTGAACGAAAACACCCCTTACGTCCGGTTTGCATTGTCTGATGCCTTTTTTGTAACGATTTGCGGAAACCAAGCCTATAATTAAGAACCTCTTTTTTGTCATTACATTCTGCAAATCATTTACCTCATTTGAATGAAAAAAATGCACATAAGATATTCAGATTTGGAGGATAAAAAATAATTGAGATATGGATAATAATCAAAGATGTAACATCAAAATAATTAATGAAGGTGATAAAATTAATTTAATTTTACGATCTTGAATATTTGAAAATCAGGTTCAAACAGTGCAATTTCAATTATTTTGAGTGTAAAATTCGATACTAGAAAATTAAAAGTTTCATTTCTTTTTAAAATCTGAATAGTCTTTTTTATTTAATAAATTGTTTGTAAATAAACTTTTATTTTTCTTTTTTTTCGTCACTAACAATAAATTGAAAGAATTTCCTATATTTCTAAACTCCGTATAATTCAAAAAACGTCAATTTTCAATAACAACTTTTCCTGATTTTCAAACTCCTTTTCAAGTATTCTATATCTATAACAATAATATTATTTCCATTCTACACTTTCACTTAAACTTTTTTTTTGTAGTAAATTCGATTTGAAAAGAATCATGAATTGATTATAATTATTTTATTGATAACTTATATAATAACAGCAGAAGATACCAACAAAAAAATATGTGCTGAGAAAAAGCGACTGCATTTTGAAAGAATAATTTGCAGCGCAATGACAGTCATTAGGTTATTAAGGTTGGTCTGTAAAACGCCGAGAGAAACAGCTTCATTTGAAACCTCGCGTGAAGATGCACGTTTTCTGGGTATGAAGAAATGTGGTATAATGTAGAATATGCACGAGCGCGTTTCCCTTGATCGTGCAGCGACGTCTTCATCACGCGGCAAAAGCCGTTGAAATTGTTCAAGATGCGCTAATACCATGCATTAAAATGAGGCTCTCCATGCGACTCATCATCACTACAAGTCCAAGAAGCAACCAGAGTTCACCGACCGTTAAAGAGAAACTCCACTACGGAAATCCCATAATAGGACAAGTACACGCACAGAAATGCTTTTGGTTACAGCAACCATTCATTTACTAAAATATGGATCCACCAAAGTTTTCGCTACTGCAAGTAAAGCATCTGTTACAGCAAGTTATGCTCACTTTTCATGACAGATGCAATAACCAATAATTTGGTTATGATACCTAAAGTTTTGGTGGGATTATATTTTACTAGATGAATGGTTGCTGTAACCAAAATTTTCTCCCCATGTATGACTTTTTCCATAATTAAAAATTAACTTAAAATTAGACAGCAACATAGGTAAAAACCAAATGTAAAACGTCTTGGAATTGATGGACTTTTTGTGTTTGCGTGATTAATCACTTAACGGCTCGAGATTGAAAATGTCAGTTGGGGCCAATCATGAAATATGGGCCTGTGGGTTTTCTTGATACTTTAATAAGAGTTTTAATTTCCGCGTGGATCATTCGAGAGTCGAGAGGCTCGGGCCTCGTTATTTCCAGCTTTCGATTGGCCCAATCGATAGGCGCAATCAATTTCAGCGTTCAATAATCATCGCCCCGCAAAAATGGCTCGCAGCCGAGCGTGGCCATTCATCAGTCCCGAATCCACGCCGCGGATAAGGTTAAGTGCCGCACTGATAACATCGCCAATCTTGCCCTATCTCTCTCTCTCATTATCCAAACTCAATACCCTTCCTTTACTTTCATTTCTTATTCGTGGCTTTTGACGAATTCAATGAAATCACGAATACTTTCAATGTCACACTGACAAACTTGAATTTTATTTAAGTAAACTAAATATTTTTCAAGTCAAATATTATTAAATTCCTGAAAAAAAAAAATTGAAAAAGATTTCCAAATACGAAAAATTATACAACACAGAACAAATCAGTTTTTCCCAATAAATTCTGATGAAAACCACTTGGATTTTCAAGTGGAAATCCATTCAAAAAACTGATTATTCCTCCAATTGGATTTTCTCAGTAGGGAAGAATACTCATAGTGTTAAAATTATGCAGATAGAAACATTCAGAATGAGTGTAAATTATGAAAATGCTCTAGTGGCTGAAGGAACAAAACTACTCTAGGTTTTCTCAAAATCGGCGTTGCTCAATTCAACCCCCTCCCTTTTAAAGAGGCGGTTGCCTTGGGCCAAGTAAAGCGATTCCGGGGACCGATTCGTATTTCGTACAGTGCTCTCTCACAATGCTCGCTGGCGCAGCAGCTGATACAAGTACGCTCGCGGTGCAACCGGAATTTTAATTGGCTATTTGTTTGGCCGCTACACTTTGCGGCGCTGCTATTATTGTCGTCGTCCCCCCCCTTTTCCCCTCTTGCCGATGTCCCCTTCTTACCCCGCAGAGCCACCGCCCTCCTCTCGTCCTTCCTTCGACCCCTTTTTCTTCTTATTTTCTCATCCTTGCCTCCTCTTTTTTCACATTTTTATTCTCTTCTTCTCGCTACTGCTGCAGCTCCTTCATTTTCGCTCGCGCGTTGCATTAATGTCTTTGGTTCGTAAAAGGACAACTTTTGGATATATATACCCATTACAGGGGAAAAGAGAGGATGTCCTGAATTTTAGTTATATTTGAGAACCAACAGAAAACTATTTGTCACGTTCTCTAGAGATTAAAAAGTATATTTTTCATCATTTACACCTACTTTCATTTTTTTTATTATCATAACTATTGTTTCATTTTTACATGAACTGTTTATTAGTTGTATCCTGATTTCGTGAGGTTATTTGATCATACTCTGAAGAATTTTGTTTTAAAAACATCAGCACAGTACTTTCCAGGTTTTCCAGCGTTTCACAGCCAGACATGCAAAAAAAGCAACAAAAGAATATACTTGAATTCTATCAGAGTGCCGTGATCTCGCCGTTTAGCGAGCATCACGTCTCACGGGAAAAACCTATTTCCCCGGAGAAAAAGTGAAACGCCAATAAAGTTTTCGCGCCTTATCGGCAGTGGGACAAACGGTCCATTGTAATTGCATCTAAACGAGAGTCGGAAAAACTCGCGAAAGTTGACTTTGTCATCTTCCATCTCGTTTTCGTCTTTTTTAAAGGAATTCTAGGGACACTGCCCCCTGAACCCCCCCCCCCGGGGGTGGAAATTCTAAATTGAAGTTAAAAACGGGATTTAAAGAGCTGAGGATGGGAATAATGAAATTATCGAGTGTGGAATAATAGAGAAAAGAGGGCGGAGAATTCGACAAAGGCTTATCCACCTGCTGGCTATTTTTCGTAAATTACAATATGCCAAGCTTCCGAAGAGGGTAAAAGAAGCCCCGAGATCGCGGCCGGCAGATATGGCACGCGCTCAAGAAAGCGAATACGAATTTACTGCGAGCCAAAGGCTCGGAATCGGCTATGGAAATCGCGCGTCCCATCTCGAGGCATACTTACTCCGCCAGCGCAGCGCGCGCCTGCCTCTCCCTAATTCCCTATCTCTCCCAGCTACCACCAAATTTCAAATCCCCCACTAAACAACTCCCTGTTTTCATCTCATTTTCCCCTTACATTCTCCCCTATTTGAATCAAATTGTTTCACGCGACACTATAAAACATCAATCTTATTTCAAGATGCAGCAAAATTAAGGCACGACTTGAAATTCAAACTGTATTAAGTTTATGTTAAAATTTGTTTTCATTAAAGCAAATTTCAAATCGAGAATCAAAAAATGGTTCTCTTTAATCGTGATTAATCTTGTAAATCTAACAATAATTGAGACTAAATTCAAGGAAATGTTTGAATTTCAAGACGTGTCTTGATTCCGTTGCATCTTAAAATAAGATTCGATTCTCAGAATATACTCTAAAAAGTCAATCTCATGTCTTGAATGAAGAATGATTTTACTGACATTGATTTTCTCGTACCTTGAAGTAAGATTCAATTTTTTATGTTACTGCAAATGACTACTTGAAACTTCGTCTTACATAGAAATTTCTATTGTTTTTTTTTTTTTTTTTTTTGAAACAAATGTCTGAGACCATCTACAAACAGAAGCTACACGATGTTAAATCGAATCCACTTAAGCACAAACTAATCAAGTTACGACTTATGCCACAGGAACGAAAGTCATTTCGTTATTCAATATAATTCGTGGCTGAAAAGGATCCGGCCCAATTCAAAAATGCCCTTAGTCATGGCGCGAGCTCTGTTTGTTTGTAACGAAATTACCGGTTCCGTAATTTTCGAGATTTTATCTCGCGAAACCTTTAAATTTCGATATCGAAATATGATTCATCATATTCGAGGGGGCCTGATAATTTCAGGGTTCGTTGTAAATGAAACGATAATTTTTCATTTCACTTAATGATTGGTTTCCAAGTTGGGCTTTAATCGAAAATAATTTTTTTCAAAAATATTCCATTTCAAATGCACACATCACTTTTGGAATAAATAACGCCTCTCTCCGGAGTTTCGTAACAATATCGATCTTTGAAAGTACACGCGGCGCAAAAACTCCCACCGCGGAGAAGATAAAGTCATCTCCTCGGCTGTCACGGGCCCAGGCAACGCTTGGGCCCTAGGTCCCAGATTCGTCATTGTCAGAGTGTCCGGCACTCCGGGCCAGAGCGCGCCGCCGATTAATAATAATCCAAGCGGGGGAAAGAAAGAAAGCCAGAGTTATGGAGCCGCTCGAGATAGCCAATGCAAGAAAGTACTTTCAAGCTGTGCAACAGTTGATGCGATTTTTTACACCAGATTTTCTAAATTGTGATGTTTTGTGATATTTTGTGATGTTCGGGTATGTTCACGAACAATTCCGACCATACAATTTCAAATTGGATTCAAAGGTACTCGGAATTGGAAGGAAACGTTTCCTGGATGGCGACATAAATTTTTCCTCATTTGCCCGACCTTTAATTCGCTTAATCTCTCTTCCGCGTTTGTAGCCTGCGTCCGTATCGTCTTCTACCGGGCTACCGTATCTCTCGTATAATTAACTTTGTAGCTCGCGACTCTTTCGAGCTTAATGAATCTTTCTTCTTTTTTGCTGCCGCCCCCATTTCTTTCTCTTTTCGTTTCCTCGGCTCGTTATTGCACAGACGCCGAGATATTCGCAAGGCCTCCGGAACAACAAGAGCCACGGGCAAAGCACGAAATTCCACATACCGCTCGTGCGCCGCATTTCATTATATGGAAATGATATTTAATTGCTGCTCTGGGGCAATATCTCGCGCAACCCGAGAATTTCCGATCAAAAATTCCTCAGACAATGGGGGCCGAGCTAATTGCTTCGGATTTATGACTTTTACCTTTTTTTGGGGCCTTAAAAATTAAGGAACGACTCGAATTTTGAGGTGATATTTGGATTTTAAGTTGTGCCTTGATCTTGAAATCTATCAAGATTTCGGGTTCACAAAAAATACTTGAAATATAGAGAAATCGAATTCTAAGACGTTATTGGGGGTAATAATGGAAAAAAAGGTCGAAATCTCGAAAATGAAGAATTGTGTTTGTTGCTGACACTCGGGTCAGATTGCACGCTCCAGGTGCTCGTATAACCCAGATGATATCGCGACTAGATATACTACGCGGGACTTTATGGCGTATTACAGGACGGCATAAGGTATATAATGGCTTTATGCGTCGACATAACGTATATACACGTACGTATGTGTACAAGCAACTGAAACTTACGACGCTTAGCGACGCTTTACGAGCGCCCAAGCTCTTATTTCACACGGGAAAAAGGACTTTCGGGGAGGATACAACTCCCAACAACATTCTCTTTCCACGTATCGTCATTTTATCCAATAATTCCTATCCATCTTCGCAGTTTTATTTACCTGCAATCTTTTTTATTGCAAATGATTTTGTTGCATCAATTCAATTTCGTAGATTTGATTGTACAGAGTGCACCTTGGTTGCATCCTAAAATAAGATTGAATTTCCAGAGTTTCAGCTCTTTTTCTTTGGCTCCTGCTGCATTAGTTTCGAGCATCCTTTTTTTCCCGCGCTTCCTTTATCGGAGGGCTTTCTTGCGGCCCTTCTTTCTCGTATAATAATGAGATTAAGAAGTCGCCAGCTTCCAGCTTGTTTCGGCTTCTTTCGGCGGCGCGCGCTTACGGAAGGAGAGTGCCAAGAAACTCGCCGTCTCTTATCGCCCGGCTGAGAAACCGGCCGATCGCTTAATCTTGTTCATCGCCGACCCTCCACCAAATTGTCAGGACCATTTTTTATTTTTCCTCTTTTTTTTGCAGCATCCTTGATGAGCTCTCCACATTCTTGTATGAATGACGCCCAAGTACGATTGTCACTCTATCGAAAAGTGTTCAACCATGAACGTGTTCAACATGGTTGGCACAAACACTATTTTATCTTTTTTAACAGTTTTTTGTGTTGCGATGTATATTTTACTTGTAGTTTCTTACATTTCTAACAGGCGATCGAGCACTAGCGCGAAAATGGGGACTTTGAAAGCGTGGGTTGCGAAAGATAAATCGCAAGCTGTTACGCAACAAGGCCCATCAAAGCTATTATACGCTCCCTTAACATCGTGGCCCCGTGATTGGCTATTATCTATTCTGTGGCTTTGGTGCCCTATCAAACCCCCATCTTTGGCTCTCTCCATTTCTCTCTCTCTCTCTTTTGTACTGTGTTGCATATTGATCTCAGAAGGATCGTTACGTCCCCACATACATGTGCCAGGCTTATTACACTTTGGAAAAATAGTGGAACAATATCGTCGGACGATCGGGCGCGATGCGTTTTATGATGCTGACTTTTTCTCAATGCTATCGGATGTGTTATCGCATTTTAATGACCTCTCCATATGTTCTCAATGGCATCTTCATGTATTTGACCGTGTGGTAGGGGGGCACTTTTCCCAATCAACTTTTCCCCCTTGCTCTTAAAAAGGGACATGGAAAATGTCCCCCAAATGTCCCTCATGAAAAATACATTTAAAGACGTTTGAGACTTGGAAAAAGTTTATATAAAATCATTAAAAAATTAAAAAATATGATTGCGACCGTTATTTGCACTCAATATTGTTTATAATAAGAAAAAAATGCAAACCCGGGCGCTTTGAATGCATGTTTCAAAATGAGCTCAAAGAGTTCAAATCACCTCAAAAATCGCCCCGAGAGTGGTTTTTATTACTTTTACGAGATTTCAGTGGGCAAAGGGTTGATAAAATCGCCCGTAACATTATTTTTCGGTTAATAAAAATTTGACGTATAAGTGTCAAGTTCAGCGAAAACAAACTTAGGTTGGCATCAGGCGCGCGAAATTCAAATATATTTTCGAGCAGACGACAGTGAATTGAACACAGTTGATCACCACTGCATATGTATATAATTCCTTATGTATATTTATGTAAATGCTGTCAGTGTAGCAGTGTATGTACAGTGACAGTTAATATTTTCGCTATTATCGCGATCTGTAAATTATTTTGATAAAATAATAAATAAAATAAATATTGAAGTGCGACCAATGGAGTTCGGAAGGATTCGGGGCACAAGAAAAAAGGAATTTTTTCAGTAGATAAGTTTTCGTTTTATTTTGTTAGTAAAATAGTTCTGGTTGTCAAATGAACTTTGTTTACTTTGTGAATGAATTTTTTTCCAGATTCCCATGGAGCCACGAGTTTTAGGACTAATTTGAGGAGTTTGCAGGCTACGAGGAATAATTCCTCGTAAAGAATCATTTTTAGTGCCACCCAAGTTAAAGATAATTATATGAGGTTAAGGGCGGGCGGGAAAAATTAAAACATATGCTGTAACATGTGAAAATTCATTCGACTTTGAGCCATACTTTCGCCGAAATGAGAGCGAATCGACCCAAAAGTCGCATACCTGTACATCGGGTGTACATTTTCCTATCCAGCGAAGCAAGGTGGGGGCGATTTATTAATTATTATCGCAAATATAGTCGAATTTCCGAAGTACTATTTTTATCTGTCAAATTTCGTTATCCATCATGGCCGCTGTGCTGATCCGTGCCATGCGGGCAGTTATA
>JAPYZL010211174.1:0-11701 GCA_030522825.1 Platygaster orseoliae | reverse complement strand
TGATTCAACTCGCGCGCTTGGGCACTCGCTGCCGCTCGTGCCCAAATGCTCGCTCATAGAATCATTCCATTCCTCCCTTGTAGCATAAATATCTATTTCATCCATAAACTACTGAATTACAGTTACCATAATTTTACTCTTAGAGACAATATTAATATACCTTTTTCGATAAAATGTGAAATAATATTTAAATATATAAAATTTTTGTGGAAAATATTCGTTATAAAATGTTGTACATTAAATATTTATTATTGGGGTTCAATGTGGGGTATTTGAAATATCATTCAAATTAATTTCCTGTGTTCACAGGTACACGAAAGACCCCTAATCAAAGAATACAACTCCGACATTGAGATTACCGAAGGCACCGACAGTCAAATCATGTGCAAGGCTACAGGAAAACCAGCCCCGCAATATTCCTGGGTTATGTCTTTGACCGGCGAGGACCTCGCAACCAAAAACCGTTTCAGCGTGAACCCTGACACAGGAACTTTGACCATACGTGACATAAACCGCGAGGACAAAGGCGAATACCGTTGCAACGCGAAAAACGAAGCTGGTGAAGCAAAAATGATTCTCAAGGTCAACGTCCGCGTGAAGCCCAAATTCACGGATTTCCAGAACATCACCTTGGGCGTGACCCACGAGGCGAAAATACGTTGCAAGGCTTATGGTAACCCTGTTCCTGAAATAACCTTCAGGAAACACACTTCTGATAGACAATACAGAATGGGGAAACAATTGGATGATGAAAGAATTACGCTGACGAATGAGAAGGATCACGCTAAATCTGAGACTGTTGGCGTTTTGACTATCAACCAAGTGAATAGGTGAGTTTTTTGTGGCAGTTTTGGAGGTGAAGAATGTGTGTAGGTTTTTAAAGTGTTTTCGGAGTTAAACCCCTTTCAAAGATAAGTGGAAAGTTTACAATATTTTCATATAAAAATGAAAAAAAAAAGAAATAATGAATTCTAAAATCAGGAAAATGCAATTGATAACAAAATCATAAATATTGTAACTATTATCAACATTTTCTGAAAATCAACAAATTTATTGAATTTTTTAAAATTATCTATAACCTCGAAAATTGTCAATGATTATTAATTCTCTAAAATTACAAAAGTTGCTGAATTATTATCAAAATACTTTGATTATAACACTGATAAAATAAAAAGAAAACGAGTAGATTGTAATAGTTTATGCTAGCCTTGGAATTTCACACGTCAAAAAAATATTGCGTCCGATGAAAATCCAATGAAAATCCAATGAAAATCCAATGAAAAGCCGGGTCAGTCAAAGGAAAAAATCGCCGTTAATCCGGGCGCGCTTAAAACGCGAATCAAATAACAAAATACCATTTTTACGTCGCGCGCGAAACGATGAAATCCCGGATGGAGTAAAATTCAATCACCCCACGACGAGAAAAAAAAATTTTAATCGAACTTTTATAATTACTGGGATAAAAGGTCCGGCGGATATTCGGATCGTGATGAGTTTTTTTTTTCCTTTTTTTTTTCTTCCTGCTTTAGCGTTTAAATGGAATTTCTATATCCATGATTGTAATGATTTTATTGGGGAAGGGAAAGGAGAGAAATGACTTTTAATGAATTTTTTTTTGTGAATCATAATGTGCTCTAGGATTCCAAGTTTCTTTGTGATTTCCTCTTGATTTTAGTGGTTACATTTTCAATAATTTTGACTTGTTTCATTATTATTTACAATTTTCTTATCGATTATTGTGTTTTTGTTATTATTATTATCATCTCTCTAAGTTTTAATTAGTCGAAAATTACTATTTTAAATAGTCATTGCAGTAGCCACTTCTAAAATAGTCATTTTCAAGGATCAACTATTTTTTCTAGTCAATTTCAACTTTTGTCGAAAAATTTTACTGTTTCCAAGTCGAATTTGACTATTTAATAACGAAAATTTCAACTAATAAATCAGTCAAAATTGACTGATTGACATGATTATAAATTGAATAAATCAATGAAAATGACTGTCATCGTGTCCCAGATCCGACGACGGTTTGTACGAATGCATCGCTAAGAATGCCGCTGGCGAGGCCCATAAAAACGGTCATATGACGGTAGAATTTCCACCCTCGTTCGAGGAAATGAAGAACGCGACAGTCTGGACGTGGGAGGCACGTCCAGTGAACCTTACGTGCATCGCCGTGAGCATCCCCAACGCTACCATCAACTGGTGGGTGTCTGGTAGGCTCGTGGAGAACGTGCCTAACATCAAGGTCATCAACAACGGGCCCATTTCGACGATAACCGTGACCCCCATGGACGACAGACTTTACGCTAGTTACAAGTGCTTGGCGACTAATAAATTGGGCCAGAGGGAAGTTCTGATTAATCTCAAGCAGGCCCAGAAACCGGCGGAGGTCCAGAGGGCGAAGATCAAGGAAGTGACGGCGACGACGGCGACTTTTGAGTTGGTGCCACCGGTCACTGAGCCCGAACTTCCGGTCAAGTACTTTACTGTTATGTACAGGAAGAAGGAACAGAGCTGGAATGAGGCGCTGAATAGAACGTGGCCTGTTGGTGAGTGATTTTATTCATTTTTTGGGGGTTTTAATAATGTTTCGCAAGTTTCAAACGTTTATAAATAAACAAAATGAAAAAAACTGTTTTTATTTCTTCTAATGTTTATAGAAATAATTAATTAGAAATGTTAAACAAGAATTATCCACGATTGGGGTCTGTTTTTCCCTATCTATTTTTTCCAAAGAAATTTTTCCCCAATTCCCTTTTTCCTCAAAGTTTTTACCATATGTGATTGATTTTCCGCGAATATTTTCCACATTTACGCCATTTTTTTTGCATATTTGCATGTATTTATATTTTTATCAACCTGGTTTGTTACTAAAGGTACCCTTTACGTCGTCGAGAACTTGCAACCCCAAACCATGTACCACTTCCGCTTCTCGGCCTTGAACGAGGTCGGCCAAGGTCGTTGGGGTCACGACCTTAGCGAGTACACGCCCGAAAAAACTATCCCCAAGGAGCCCAAGATCATCAACAAAACCACTGAAGAGTACGAAAAATCGGCATTCAGCAGTCAGTACGAGCTGAAATGGATCGCGCCCGCGGACAACGGAGAACCAATCGATCGCTACGAAATCGAGTATTGTCGCGCTCAAAGGGTCGCGGGTGTTTTCGAAACTGACAGGAACGACTGCACGACGACTATTGTCTCTGGGCAAAGCACGTCCCACACTTGGCTGAAAAATCTGCGCCCCGACAGCTTCTACAAGACTTGGGTCCGGGCCCACAATTTCATTGGGACCAGCGAACCTGGGGTCATCATATTCCGAACCGCCCGAGGTGAGTTTTTCCAACATTTTCCAATGCGGATATTACTGATCGGGGGTGTAGGCAGAAAAAAGTTTTCCAGGGCAGGGGGGGATACAGAGTGTAGGTGCCAAAATCCCCGAGCCAAAAAGATATTCAGTTGCAAATTTTAACCAATTAGGTTTTGTAAAAAGTGGTAAAGGACTTTTCGACTTGAAATTCAAAATAGTTATTTGTATATCTAGGTGCTTAAGTATGGCGTTTTGCAGCGGGACTAATTTTTTCGAAACAAGGATGAAATGTTGGTGTCGTCGTGAAACGTCATAACTTTTGCGCCGAGATGTACATCTAGTTTTTTTATATCGAAACCATCATCAAAGCAAGTTGTTTACCTCATGCGGAGCAACGAAAAAATTTCAGGTTATGTTGGGCAATGTAGAAAACGCCTGCGCAGGTCACGTGACCTGTCACGTGATCGAATCACGTGACCTGTGCGGGCGTTTTACACGTTACCCAACACAATGTGAAATTTTCGCGTTGCTGTGCATGAGGTGAAAAACTCGCTGGCGATGGCAGAGGTATAAAATAGAATTTTTCTTTTTTTTTTCGAAGGATTTTTGGGTTTAAGGGTTTCGAAGTGCGAGTTTTGCATTTTTTATGAAAGTTGAAGTTTGTTTTAACGTGATTATTAAGACACCGTGATTTGAACTTTTTGTTATCGTTTTAGTATTTTTTGTGTTTTTTTAGTATTTATGAAATTCGAAGGTTTTTTTGATATTGTAATGAATTTTTGTGTAGATTCCTATTACTATCGGATTTAATAGGAATCGAAGTTCTAAAACTTTTATTTCATAGATTTTATAGACTTTTCGTGTTTTATATAATTTATGATATTTTGTATTATTTTCTGGTATTTTTATAGATTTTCAATATTTTTTAGTATAGTATTGAAAATGTGAACGATTTTGAGTATTAAAAATGATTTTTTTAAAAAAAGTATCTTTTTTAGGGACAATTATTTAGGTAGGTTTTTTTGCGTAATTTTTTCGTTTTTTATAATTAAAAAAACTTTTCACTATTCTTAAAATTTGTGGTATTTAAATAAATTGCTAAATTTTAATTACAATTTTGTTATAGATATTTAAAGTTTGATGCTATGGTATCGAAAAATTCAACGGTTTTGAGTATTAAAATTTGTTGTTTGAAAAACAGTTCATCTTTTAAAATAAATTTTCAGAACTTCTAATTTTTTCCATTTTTTTGTATTCTTTCATTATTAACATGATTGAAAAAATTTTTTGGTATTTTCATGGATTTGCATGTTAATTTCTGGAATTTCAAGTTTTACAAATCTTAAGCAGTTTTTGAGATTTTTCAGACAACAGTACTTTCCTAACTTTCCACTGTTTTATTTCATAAAAATAATTTTTTTGGGTATTTATTAAATACTATCATTTAATTTTTTTTATATTAAAGTTATTCTATAAATTGTATTAAAGTTATTTTAGTATTTGTATAGTTCGTAAAAATTTTTTGGTACCCTACCGAATTTCCATGTAGATTCCTAGAACTCCATGCTCCGGAATTCAACATTTTTTTCAGATTTTTATTTTTCTTTACTATCAAGTAATTGTGAGTTTAAACAGTTTTTCAAATTTTCTTATACGCTATCCCAGCCAAATAATAACATAAACAATTATAAAAAAAAAAATTCTGCTGAATCCAGCATTATTGTTATTCTTGAGTTGATGGAATTGAAAACTCCTAATTTCGTTTAATTGTAAAAACTCACATGAAACCATTTTTTAAGTTCTCTAGATTTCAGTAAGTACATTTTTCATAACCTTCATTTATTTTTATTATCAAATATTATTTTCGTACCTTCTCATCGTATTTTTATCATGTTATACTTTTTCCCCTTTTTTTAACTAATAATAATTAAATCCTACTTCAATTTTAGTAAAAGTTCGAACCCCGAAAACACACTCTGCCTACGCCCCTTTTACCTACATACATGAATAAGATTTTTTTTTTCAAAACGCGAACCACCAATTGGCATTTTACTAAGTATTACGTGTTGTGGAAATGCTTGTTTTCATTCTGATTGGAAGTAACGTTATCTTGATTCGTGAAAGTGTTTTTTCATGGCAGGGAATTTTTTTTTCGTTTCGTTGTAGCATGAAATCGTGTTTTCGAAATTCGCATTTTGTCTTTCGGCTTTTCGTAAATTTGTCCTCCGCGAGAAAAAAAGTGTTTTCTGGTGTTTTGCAGTTGGGAAATTCTGAAATGCATACATTTTCAGTCTTTTCAAAATTTCCTTTCTAACAGTAAAATTCTATAACACCTTTAAATCCACTAAAAAAAAATTCGTAACACACCAGAAAATTATGATCTTGGTTAAGAAAAGTAAAATTTTCGAGAAAGTCGAAAATGATGTCAAATTCTCGTATTTGGACACCCTGAGCGATAATTTGGCCCTTGAAAAAAAAGCGTTTTCTGGTGTTTTGCAGTAGGGAAATGTTGAAGTTATACATTGCCAGTCTTTTTGAAATTCTCTTTTACACAGAAAAAATTTTGTAAAATTATAAAATGCCTTTGAATTTATGAAAAAAAATTCGCAGCACACCAGAAAATCATGATCTTGGTTGAGAAAAGAAAAATTTCTGAGAAATTCGAAAATGTTGTAAAATTCTCGTGTTTGGATACCCTGCGCGAAAATTTGGTCGTTGAAACACTCGGCGAAGAGGCTTTACAAGCGTTGCATTTTTATCATTCAGAATCGACAGGCGGCACCGTGGACTACTCGATTATTTCTTCTGGGGATGCCGCCAAACTCGCCCCGGCCGCTGTAGCAGCGACAATTGTCCTATTGCTAGCCCTTTAAAACCTCCGCCGGCGCTAATAAATTTATTGCAAATTAACACTTTGAAGTACAACCGGCCACGAGTGGCATGCGTCGATTTTTCTCTGTCGAAAGTCGAAACCTTTTTTTTTGTTTTACTATTCCTACTTTTTCGTCAATGCCTCGATTGAAAGATTTTTTCAGGTTTCATTTTCGATTTCGTAAAATTTCAGCGAAACGTGAGGATTCGAGTTGATTTCGAAAAAAATCGTTTCAGGGATTTGAAACTCGTTTGTATAAAGCAATTGAAGAAAATAATTATAATTTGACGAAAGTAAAATAGTGAAAATAATAACAGATAATCAAATACTGGAATACTTATGAAAATACTTTTTAAAAAAACATGAAAAATCTTCTACATGTATAAATCTGAGACTATATCTTGTTTTAAAAATTTGTAAAAATACTCGAAATTTTAAATATTTAAAATCGTACAGGGTAAAAAATTTTTGGTTTTTGCAACCAAATTATTTAGTAAAATATGGACAAACAAGAGTTTTGTTTATTTTAACTATAGTCTTAGTTATGGAAATTTTTTATTGGTACTCATGATGAAAACTTAGGTTCGTCCATATTTTACTAAATGAATACTTGCTGAAACTGAACATTTTTTTCCGTGTAGAGAATATTCTTATATATTCTTCAGCTATCTGTCTAAAAATCCATACACAAAAAAAAAGAGAATCATTCAAAGTTTATAATTATTAAAAAAACATGAGGAATTTATGAAATGTGATAAATCTATGTACTATGTTTCTTAACATCAAATATATAAAAATACTGAAAGTTTATGGAATTTTGAATAATGTAGCATCGTATTCCAAAAATTTACATAATTAATAAAAAAATAGGCTGTAATTCAATAAAAAAAGTTATATATTTCATTAAGTAAATGTTTGAACGTCGCAATTTAATTTCTAAGATGTTACAATTCTAGAATAAATATTAATTTATACATTCAAACAAACATGTGTTATTATAACTTCTCTCTCCCCCTCAATAAAAAATTTACTCTATTTTGATTTTTAGTTTCTGGAATTCGTTGTACGTTTCATTTTAGGTATTTTCACAAATTTGTCACAACGCGATATTTTTATAATTTTATACATCTCATGAATTTTTTGTTTGTTAAGTATTTTTCGTATCGTCTCAGTATTCATACGACTCGAAGATTTTCCTATATAATAATAATTGATTCCTTAATAAATTATGTGGTTTCTTCAGTACTTTACTTAATATACGAAAAAATTATGTCTGAATAGTATTTCAGTATTTTCTGTATTTGAAAGTTTATATAAAATTCTGAGTTTTTATGAAAATTTCTAGTATCTGCATGGATTTCTTGTATTATATTCAAGTGCTTTATAGATTGCTCCCACTTAAAAGAGTAAAACGCAATTTTGAATTTCGCGAAGATTTCTTTTCGTTACCAATTCCTATCCAACGAAACGTTCTTTTCTTATTTTATTTGGAGTGGGGTTAAGGGGCATTTCCCCGACCGACGCGACCTCTAGTCCTGCCAATGGCTCGACGTAAAACGATCTGCTGCGTCATTTTTTATTTTCTTAAACAATAGACAGAAAAATTCAACATTCCGGATGCGTCGTGAAAAAAGATCTGCGTATTTATAGGGATCGAGTGCTAACTGTTAACGCGAAAAAAACGTACTGGTACGTAGATTTCCGAATCGGTATTAAAAAACAAAGTTTCCCTTGAAAAATTGCTTTATTTATTTGCGTTATTCGGGTTCTTTTTTGCATATATGACAGTATTAGCAGATCGTAATTGTAAATAAACTTTCGCCCCAAAGGCGAGAAAATTCCGAAAACTTGCATTTTTTGTGTGTTCGTTATTTCGTGGCACGAGTGCTATGTTTTTCTCTATTGAGACAATAAAAAAAGGCTATTCAATAAAAGTGTGAGATAGCGTGGAATAAAAAAAAACACAGCTTCGTATATGCCAAAAATATTTAACGATGTTGAATGTCTCGTATCGCGGAAAAAAAGCGGTAAACGTTAGATAACAAGAAGAAAAGAAGGGTGAAGATAATTGAATGGAATGACGACGTTTATACGTTGTCTCGGCAAAATTTATCTTACGTTTTTTTCTCAAATCGCATGCGTTTTGGGTTCGTTTCGACTGATTTACTGATTTTCATCCTTTTTTCCCGATTTTTATGATATTTTTCGTACGTCTTTTTTTGTCTCGCTTATGTTAGTTTTCGAGAATTGTGTTCTAGCGCATGATCTGTGAGTTAATTATTATGATTTTAATTTTTATCCTTAATATTGATGTAAGATTAATCATTGTTAGCCCCAGGGACGGCGGAACGTGATTTTTTATTATATAATTCTCAATTATTCTATAGAAGAAGAAGTTTCGTAGCATTTATTTTATTATACGAAAGTCGATTATTTTTGGAAATCTCAATGGAAATGTAGAATCTCATAAAATATTAGTAATTTATATAATTATAATCCAGTCTTCTACTTTTTCTGCCGCCCTTGGTTATCCCAATTAATATAATTACATTTCGTCTCGTTTCATCGTCATTTTTTTTAATCGACATGAGTGTGTTATCGGCTTTATGTGAGTGGAATCTGAATCCCGGTGTATTTTCATGATTTTTCCCACTAAAACGCAACAATGATGGGCAGCGATGAAAATTCGCCCATTTCCCTCCGCAGTCAGCGTTTCTTCCGCGACTAATTGCGGCTAATTGGATTTCTCTTTTTTTCCTTTTTTTTTTGTAAATCCAAGCGAGAAGGTGGAACTGTCTATTTCTCGACAGCGCATTGTAGTACCGATGACAATAAAGCTGCCGACAATGCAACGAAAAATCTTTGAAAGGTGCACATACACACACACTGCCATTAGACGCTTTTACGTCAACGCATTTACAAACGGTCGCGAAAAAAAAAGAAAAGATGCGTTTACAACAGTATGAGGGAAAAATGAGGAAATTTCGCTGTTCCAAAAGTTGTTCGGAAACATTAAAAAACACCCTAACATCAACCCTCGTGAACCAGGGGAAAAAATGAGCTACAACACGTCATAGATCCCCCTTTTTTTACAGCCATGTTTTTCTTCCATTCCGCCAATTTCACCCATAAAAACCCTGTCGCAGCCCCATTTTTTCCGCGATTGCTCACATAAATCCGGGGTACAACCCCTGTTTCAAGTGCCCATTGACGCTCTCGATTCATAAATTCCCGCGCGCGCCCCGTCATTCACGCAGGAAATTTCGCGAAAATAGATCGCGACGACTGATCTGTGTAATAACTGGACGGGAGGGGGAAAAAAAGTTGGATCGTCGGCCACTTTGTGCATCAATACAGGATTAAAATGTATCTTTCATTTCAATTATTGTCAGTAATTGTTTTGATCGCGAATGAAACCAATCAGCGCGCTCGACACAACACGACATAACACTTGAGGCGCCCTCACATGTCAGCGATTTTGAATCAAAATCGTCGTCATAAATAGGATACTTAACACGAAAAATCCAAATCGAGCTTCTTCCGATAAAACGGCTATGCTGAAATTCGACGAGAAAAACAAAGCAAAGAATATATAACAATTTTCTTCATTTTTCCCTCATTTCACGAAACCCCGGCAATCACCCGTTTCTCTTCCACGATTTACACGTAAAAAAAAAAGAAATAAAAAAAAAAAAAAAAAAAAAAAAAAAAAAAAAAAAAAAAAAAAAAAAAAAAAAAAAAAAAAAAAAAAAAAAAAAAACGAAAGAAATACATGGAATATTACGAATAACTCGATCGAATCGTCGACAAAGAAGCCGATTTCAAATTGCCAGAGTTTGCGAGAACGATTTGAGGTGGTTTCTTTTACCGGCGAATTGTTTATTTTTCGCTTGGTCGCCTGCTTTTATGTCCTGCGGAAATAACAGCGCGAAAGGATTAACGGTAAATATTCTACATATCATGAAGGCAAACGCATTAAAGCGCATCGTAGCATTATGCACTTTGTTTTTCACCATTACGATTTGTCCTCTGTTATTATCGTACATAATACATGTTGTGCCATTAATTTATTTGTTTGTATTATGTTAGAAGAACGAATAATGAGCTGAACGTTAGCGAGGTGATTCAAGAAACATCATGGGTCGGGGTGATTAATGAAGAGCTTGCTCTGTGTGCAGATTTTAGAATGTAGTGGCATATTTTAGTAACTAACAACGTTCCATGAGATGGGCTTACTTTTTGGGCTTTTTCGCACACTCGGAGTAACCGAGGCGTTCTTCTTTACCGCTTTTCTTCTTGTTATACGCTGCTCTTGTTATACGCGAAAAGGACGTATGATTTAAAAAAAATAAAGAGAACGGTCATTTTTCCGCAGCAACGATTGGGCCGAGTATTGTTTTGATTTGATCGATCGTCATTGTGTACATATTTCGTGTCAACGTGTTTTAGATGGTCTCTGGATTTCTGTTAGTTCAAGCAGGATGGAACTATCTTTTGGAGGAGTTTTTGGGGGGAAATTGTGACTTTGCGATGTATGGAAGAGGTTTTACAGAAAGTCATTCCCGTAAGAAGGTTATTTTGTTGAGATCCTCTTTTATCAACCCTCTAAAAGAGATCGTAGGATCAGAAAATTGTGACTATATCAATATTCGAAAGGCTCATATCAGCTTGTATAATGTTTTTTACTATCTTTTGGAATGTTCTACGTTGATTTATAGCCGTAGATTTTTCAAGTAGAAGTTCTTCCAAAAAAAGGTGTTATTGGCTTTCAGATTACTTGAACGTGTTCTTACCAACTTATGCAAAGTCACAAGCATAATTTTATAAATAAAACCCTCAAATATGGTGCAGTTCTGCTTAGGTCAGAGTGAATTTTTACTTCGAAAATTCGTTACTATCTGAAACTCGGATAAAACAAAAATTGCAACTTTCCTGAAATGATAGCAAGTGATTTTACCTTTTTTTTTTTTAAGTGAAAATACACTCTTGGAAATTCGGAGAATTCACAAGGGAATCCACACAGATTCAGAAAATATTTTTAAAAAAACGGGATAATTTCACAACTGACAAAATATTTTCTTAAACTTCTCTGATGTTACGCAATTCACATGGATCTGCTTGGGCTCAACTCCCTACAAAATTTCTCAAATCTGTCTATAAATTTCTCTCGATATTTCTCATGATTATTTGAGACGTTTTGTATGAAAATTGCTTTACTCAATATGGACATCTTTGCCGCGATTTTTCTTTCAGGAAACTAAAAAATGCAAATTGTGTTTGGTGATGTTGACTCGTTTCGTGAAATTCGGTATATTTTTGGAGAAACCCATGCATTTCGTTCAATTTTCGCAAGTTTTCGGTTACTATTATTTTTTAATTTCACGCGGTTTTGAAAAAACGGTTTTCTGGATTCGTTGTTGCTACACTGAGAGAAACGTTTATTCCCATCAAATAAGATTCGTTAATAGATAATAAATCTCATATTTGAATACGAGCAAATAAATATTTATTTTGGT
>JAPYZL010211166.1:0-25508 GCA_030522825.1 Platygaster orseoliae | reverse complement strand
AATTCTGTATTTTAACCAAAATTTCGAATTCACCATCTGTTTCTAAACCAAAATATGAATTTTTTTTCTTCTATTCCAAATTTACAATAAATGAATCTCTCAATATCTGAAAGAATCACAATTTATCAATACTTTTCACTAATTACAATATTAAGAAATTACAATAAATAAAAATAGAATTAGAAAGCTGAATAGAAGTAAAGAAGAAAATTAGTAAACTGTATGTTTAAAATGTAATGATGAAGACAGAAGAAATATATCATATTTTTAACTGAAGATGAATAAAATTTTTTACAATATTACGTGTTTTTTATTTCAATAACTTATTAAATTATAAAAAATATTTTTACACAATAAAATAAAAGGTGATACATTTTTTCAAGAATAAAATGTTGCAAAATAATAATTGATCACGTATGAAATATAAAATAAATAATTTTTTGTGATAAATTAAAAAAACTCTTAATAAATAAAAAAGAAGAGAATTAGGAGAAAAATTATTTAAAAGAAAAAATGGGGATTGGAGGTCTTTTCTATGAAAAAAAATTTTTTTTAATATTTCCTTCACGCTAGAAAAAACGAAAAACCTATAGAATATAGAAATTATCAAAAAACTGAATATTAATGTATGTACGAATTTCTGAAAGAATCTAGAAGATAACACACTCAAAACCTTGAAAACTTTGAACTAGTATAGAGTATTGAATTTTCGAAATCTTTATAAAAATCAATACAAATCCAAAACAAAATTGTTAAATCATATAATATAGTAAAGAAATACAGAAGATAGTGCTTTTTTGAAAAATTGTTTCAAATGCCGGAAATCTTGAAGATCATTTCCAAAATCAATATTTATTTTCGAATATACTAAAAAATCATACAAGAACTCATTAAATGCGGCAATCACTAATTTTCATGGTAACTAAGCAGGTTATTAAGTAGTTTTCCAACTTTCCTCGATAATTCCTATCTCAAAATAACTTAACGTTACACAGAACGTATTTCGCAATCACTTCGTCATCTCGATGACACGATAAAGAACCGCATAAACACATGACTCGCGTGTATGAAAACCTCGCAAAAATTATTAGTGAAGCGCGTACGTCGGGAAACGCGAATAAAGAAGTGTGACGTCGATACAACATGATCTCATTCTTGCGGTTTCATGTGTCGTAAACCGTATCTGATACGGTTTGGCCGGGATTGCGAACTCTCTGCTGGCACGAATTTTCGTCGTCTCTGACGTAAATAAAAGGAGGGGAAGAGGAAAATAAAAAAAACATGGAAGGAAACGACCGAAAGTGCCTATAAATTATTTCTCTTTTTCTATCATCAATCAATACGTCGCGAGAGCGAATATAAAAGAACAGCGGCGCGCGAATAACATTGGGAAATAAATTCCTTCTTGTCCTTACAATTTCGCCCGCAATCCCGTGGAAGCTCGTCACGCTTTTTCCAAGAGAAATAACGACATTTGCGACGCGCTAAAGTTGATGGGACGGAGAAAAAATGCTCTTTGTTATTTCAACGTCGGGTTTTCAATCATGACGCCCCTTTTTTGTTTGCGCACTTTTTTTCTTTCGTTGCATAAATATCGAAGAATCGAGGGATCCGCGGAAGGATGGAGATCGATGGGAATGCTGATTCAAAGGATTTTAGAGTGCTGGAAATTTTAGTCAAATGGCGAATAAATCGCGTTTTTTTTTCTTCAGAAGTTTTCGAACACGTCACTTTATTATGCGATCCAAAAACATTGATGAATATAAAAATGTTTAGCAACTTCACTTTTTTTGGAATAATAACTACAAAAAACTATTTTGTATCACACACTCTACAACTTTTGCAGTTTCTTTCAAACTGACCCAATGACTTGCTCGCACGTCAATAAGAATATCAATCACGTCTTTGTGTCTATTTTCGCGTGTTTGCATTGTACTCGACGTTTCGACGACGGGACGTCGAAGTTTCGAATTCAAATATGCACTTACATCAGCTCGATTCCCAGAATGCACGTCAGCTCATACATCTTATCAAGTCTCAGAACTGTTTCGTCAGGATTATTTATTTATATCTGAAAGTGCTTCGCAAGTCGATTCCTCACGATAAATCTGAATTTTACTAATCGAAAAGAAAGTTACCAACGAAAATACTGGCCTTTATTCTGAACATCGTTTAAATCAATGTGAAAAAACGAGGAAAAAAAGAGCCATCAAAGCTGGTTTTTTATTTCTTTGTGCTGCCCACTCATTAAAATACACTTGACTGTATTATTATCATGTTATTCAAAAAACATTAATCTCTTCAGTTTTTATCGAAGCCGACATAATGTCGTGTTCATTCAGGCTATCACATTACAATAATGACGAAATAGTATGAAATGATGATGTAGATATAACTGCAAACATTTATTTTGACGTGAATGACTTGTGATAGTTATTTTGAAATAATCATAATAAAATATACACTTAATTGATTATAATTTCTTATTTTCATTAGTTATACAAACACCTGCTATAAATATAGGCAAAATATTTTTTCTCTTATTACTGATTTCAATGTTGAGTAATGGCATTTTCAGAAAAAGGAGGTGGACTTTTCAAAGTAAATCTTTTAAGGAGTAGAATTACCGTATAAATTATCGAATATTTATCTGAATATTATTCCATTAAAACCTATAATTTTCTCTTAAACAAAGAATTTACCTCGTAAATAACTCCGATATTCACCATTTTTATTCTGGAATTCAACGATAACTCGCATCTGACTGTTTTAATGATTTCACTGATTAATGGCTGCCATCGGGTGAAAAAGTTCGATAGAAAATTGCCAAAGTAATAGGCGCCCAATCTATTTCCTCGGACCGCGTCTAGCATGCCATAGCAAAACCATAAATTACAACGAGGAGCATTTTTATTCATTTTTTACGTTCTCCCCGATTTTTACAAACCACATTATAAAAAACTTGAGGCCCCGGCACTGGTCCTGCAAACCTAATCGTCCGCTGCTTTAAATTATTGAGGCGGCTCGTATAGGATCGTTAATTGAGTAGAAGTCCTTGTTTGAGCGAAGGAACCAACCGTTTTTCGGACGACAGGTGTGAAGTTGTTGCGCGAGTGCAATAACCCCAAAAAGCGCGGCAGCCGAAGAAACGGAATTTAGATCGTATATGAGATATGAGAGTGGATTTTGATACTAAGGCGAGTTGTTTCGGGCCTAAATTTATTGTAGAAAAGTTTTTTGCTGAAAATCAGTACATTTATTTATATTATAAGCAGCTAATTTATGAACTTCATATAAAAATGAATAAAATTTTGAATCATAAATAATGAATTGTTGGAATACTGATTATGATAAAATGATGCATAAGAAGGATCATAATGAAAATCAAAATGTAAATAATCGAAAATGTACTCACTTGAATCTGTAGAACATAAATGTAAGTTTTTGAAGTTTTACGGAATTTAGAAATATTGATCAGTAACTCGAAAATATTAATAATAGTTCTGACCTTAGAAAAATTTTTTCTTAAACAGAATTGTGATTGTGAATGTTTGGTTATGATAACGTAAAAAAAAAACAGAAATTAAGAAAAATTTTTAATCCAATGACTGATGGAGAAATATAATAATCCACAAAAATGCTAAGAATTGAGAAAAATTTAATTTCAAAAATTGTTTAATTGAAATTGAAATCAAAATTTAGTAATTCATAATAATAGACAAAATATAATATACTTAAATATATAATGTAGTATAATTGATATAGTTAAAAATATTATAATTTTAATACAATTTTGTTATGATATTTATTTAATATATTAATTTTCAAAGTCATATATTATTATATAATATATTTCAAAATATTTCAATATAATGAAACAATCGAAAGTAAAATTAAACCCTGGAGCTTCGTGTTACAGGAATCTTGATATCAATTTATAAACACACTAAAAATTCATCAGAATCATCAAAACATTAAAAAAAACTCAAAGTATAATAAAAGTAAACTAAAGTTTTTTTTTTTTTTTTTTATTAAAATACTAGAACACCCAACAAAACCTTATACAATCTAAAAAATACGAAAAAATCTGAAATCTGTAGAAAATCACAAAGAACGTATTAATATTTTAATTCAAGAAAACTAGATCTTGGGAGTTTCAATAAAAGTCTACGCAAAAATTTACTAGAAAATCATGTAAAATTTTTCGAATGAGCCATTTTTTCACAAATCGTTGACTTTACAATAAATTTATAGTCATCCCATTTTTTTTTTACAGTACATATCAGAGATAAATTAACACCTGTTTAATATATTTGGCCAGAAAAATTTTTTTTCAAAAACATGTCAATGTCATATTTCAATGGTTTTTCGAAATCTGTCACATCTTTGCCGACCATTTTCCCGAACAGCCTTTTTCTCGAACGATCATTTTCCCGAAAACCGTTTTCCCAAAAGACATTTTTTTCGAACGGCCATTTTCCCGAAAAATCATTTTCCCGAACGGTCTTTTTCTCGAAGGGTTTTTAATTTTTCTGAGCGGGAAGTTTTCCTATCAGCCTAATGTCTAGAAATGCCATGGTTACGCATTTGCAAAACAATTGTCTTTTGAAAAAACTGTTGAAAAAAAATCTTTGAATTTTGTATCGGAAAAAACATAATTTGAAATTTTTACAAAAAATGTTGTTATTGATGACTCTTTTTATGAAACTCATAAATGTATACAATTTTATTGAAATAAAAGTGAAGTTTCAACCAAAATCCGGAAAATAATACTTTCGGGAAAATTGTCGTTCGGGGAAAAATACTTTCGGGAAAATGGCCATTCGGGAAATCATACGTTTGGAATAATGGCATTTCGGGAATATGGTCATTCGAGAAAATGACCGGTCGGGAACTTGGATTCGGAAAAATGACCGGGAATTCTGTCACATGGTTAAACTTTGATTCCAAGTTCGATTGATTATATAATTGCAAGCTTTTTTTTATTAAAAGATTTTAGTTTCAGCTCTTAGTTACATGATAGTAGTACACGTAATATGAATGATTGAAAAATTATTATTCGATTGTGACAATCAATCTTATCAGAAAATTAACAATACGTTCTAAAAATTCGCAAAAAAATAGCCGAGTAAATTTATTTATATATTCATAAAAATTTAGAAATTATGAAAACAAAGATGTTTCGACAATTCTAGCAATTTTATCTAGAAAATATCTGCAATCACGATCATTCCTTCAAAATTTAGAAAATGTCAAAAATTCTGGAGACGTTAACCGTTTTTTATATAGATCTCAAAATGGAAATTTCAAATCCTGTAGAATTTCAAAATATGTACAAGTTAAATTATCGCGTTGAGGGCAAATGAGTTTCTAATAATGCATTATGCAATTTCAGTCAACAATTACCATTCTCAATTAGGAAATTTATTTATCATATTATCAAACTTTTTATTATGTTGCTACGTATACAGACTAAATAAGCAGAAAATCCTCACATCAGTTATTGAAACAAATTTCAAAAGTTTCCTCGAAAATTCGGTTTTACAGTTCTTCAGAACCAACCATTTTGTGTATTCAACATAATTTAAACGACTTTGCATTAATCAAGTAAGTTTTTTATCACTTTTATATCCCCGACCTTGAAAATCTTCCGACCATGTTTGACAAAATTAATTTTTCGTGGAACCCTCTTCAGGTGAGAGGATTTCATTGACGTCGTTGTGGATGCAGAATGGAATTAGGACACGACGCGAGAGTTATGGGGAACATTTTTTTATCGCGGAGAGCTGGCTTTTATTTCGATATAGAGACATCTGCGGGGATTTCTTTGAGTGGCCCTCACCGCGGGACATCAGCGGAGAACCTTTTTCCCAAAGAGCAGCGCATGCACATTCGAATTTTGGGCCCACAAACGATTTACTGTGTTCCCATGAAACAAAACGCCCACTTCCCGCGATCCTAGCGTTAAAAAACGTCTCATTCGAGTTTCCCTTTTCTATTCATAATACTCACCTCAATTTTCAGCTTGTTAACGATTATTTCTCTTTTTGAAACATTTTTATTTTCCATATACTTCATACGAAGTTTCAAATTCTAAGGATTTTGAAATTATCTGAAGAATTGTGAATTCAGTATAACTATTGAGCTTTTTTTCTCAGATTGGCGAATACTTTGTTCTTGGGTTGTTTCCTTGAAAACGCCGATTCATTCCAACCTATAAATTACGTAACTATTTCTCAAGAGCAGATCGACCCGAATTTTCGGGGATACCAAAAGCGTTATTAGGATTCGTCTTCGGCACGAAATAATACCTATAATTTTTCTCTTGATTGCTGTTTGAAAAGAATCGATGGTTCATGAAAAACTCTGCCCTGTTTCAGACCTTTCGTTACAATTTGTGGTTTTGTTCATGGCTACGAGTTCCTGGAAAGCTGAATTTCAGCGATTTTAATATTGAGAGTAATGAAATAGTATCTAATTTTTTCCGTTTTACAAGCAACAAGAATATAATTCAAATATTTTCTGACTCTTTTCATCACTAATTTTCGTCACTAATTTTTCTCACTTCATCACACACGCGTATTTTCTAAAAAGCGCTGATATTCTGTTTTCACTTTTTTACAAAACAAATTACCCTCACGCTTTAATGACCTCCCCAGTTTTCGACACGCTCTCCGCTGTAAATTCGCGACGTTTTTTCGTATTCCCCGAAACGCGTTCCCAAAGGACTCCTTCGTGTACCTAAATACCGCAAAACAATTTGCGGTAAAGTGTTATTTTTGTCGTGAATAATCGACTCCAGCGTGAAATCGCGAAGTGTAATTTTCGAGTAACTCCCGCAAAGACTTGCAAGTGTCCAAAGACGGTTTTCTCCTTCACCACAGCGGCTCGTTGAAATTTTAAAGAAATTTCTTCCTTGTTTCTCTATACAGCTAGGACATTTTATCTGTATTTGACGATTTCGAAGATTCGAATTTCGCAAGTGATCCATTATCATCTTTTTTTTGAAGTGAAACTTCTCTACTCGAGGGAGTGAAATCGAAATCAGCTGACGATTGTCGGAAAGATTTAACTGCGCGTCCAGTTGGCGCACGCGGGAAAATTAAATGTATGTTGAATTTCATGCCAGCAAATAAAATTCACTTTACTATTGAAATTAATTGGAAACTAAATGAATATTAGTAGCGTTGGAATTGAAATTGAAAAAAATTTTGAATAAAAAAACTATCAATTATGGTTTATAATATAGCAAGAAATAGAATTTTGTAAAGTTTATAAATAACATGCAATACGAAAATTCTAGAAATCTTTGAAATACCTTAAATCTGAAAAGTTATAATTTCTATAAAAATCTATTAAAATATAATAAAATTTTCAACTTTAATTCGTACAGTAACGAATTTAAAAAATTTAAAAAGCTGAATGGACATTCATAATGCTCGTTTATTGCTCAAAAATTAATGATATACAAAAATTATCAAAAAGATTAGAAAAAAAATATAAAACTCAAAAATCACATGAATTTTGCTTTATATAACCCAAAAATTTAAAATGTGCGATTCTGGATTTCAAAATAAAAAATCATAAAATTGTTTCAATTGACCTAATACTTCCAAAAATATGGAAAAAAATGTTCATGGAAATTGAGAGAAAGTGATGAAAATAGATAGTTAGTTTTCTAGTAATATAATATGAAATTTTAGAATTCTGTGTAGTGATCCATAAAAACTTTGAAAATTGTTGCAAATACCAGTAAATAAATGAAAGTTTATAAATAACATGCAATACGAAAATTGTTGAAAACTTTGAAATACCTTAAATATGTGAAGTTAGAATTTCTTAAAAAATCTATGAAAATATAAATATTTGCCAGCTTTGATTTATACAGTATCGAATTTTAAAAAACGAAAAAAAAATTCATAATGTTTGTTTATAGCTCAACAATCAAAGAATTACGAAATACCAAAAATTTTGAAAAAAAGAATCTGAATCTCGAAAATCGCAAAAATCGAATTTTGCTATATGTAATTCGATCATTAAAAATGTATAATTGTGGACTGTGAAATTATAAATCATAACATTTCACAGAAAATAACTATATTTTTCTAAAATAAATTTTTTCTTAATAAATTGTTGAAAATACTAGTTCATAAATAAAAGTTCACAAATAACATGCAATACGAAATTTCTAGGAATCTTTGAAATACCTAAAATCTGTAAGGTTATAATTTTTAATAAAATCTATGAAAATAAAAAGTATTTTTCAACTTTGATTTCTACAGTATCGAATTTTTTGTAATTTTTGAGGGCATATTTCATTGCAATATTTGAATAATTATAATTTGAAAATAAATGAATTAAAAATTTGATTTTTCTATGAATGAATATGGAAAACTTAAAATGAAGAATTAAATTAGTTAATTTACTTTTAGTGTAAAAAAATTATTATTATCAATTATGCATAATTGATAAATTTTCATCCATTTATCTTTTTTCTTTCAATTACTCAAATATATTAATTACGATACATTGATAAGTGAGTAAATCTTTTCATTTTCAAAACTTATCAATTATTTTTACTTTTCCTGACAGTTCAAGACAAATTGAATTACACAATTGATATTTTACTAGCAAATTTTATGTGTGAAACAATAATTACAGAAAATGCATGTTCTATTTTTTTTAATTCTTATAATTTTTTCATTGTCTTATAATTAGGGCTGCCAAAAATATTGTTTTCATATTCAATATCTATTTACATATTTCGAGATAATTTGGAGTTAAATCCATATTTTTCAATTTTTGCTCTTATCGTCAATATTTTTCTATTTTGGCGCTGTGTCAATGGAAACATTTTTCGAATTTGTCTGTGACGATTCAAATACAGCGTTTCTTAAGGGGGGAATCTTGTGTACAGCCCGAAAAAAAGAGGGATTTTTTGACATGTTTTTAGACATGAAAACAAAAACTATTTTTTTCAAAACTTTTTCCATTTTTTATGTTACTTTTGAAATATGAAATCAATTGTTCGTTACTTTATACAACAAATACATTTTGTTTTAAATGGTCTGATGTTGGAAATTTGATACTTCAATCTGTCCGATCTCTAGCTCTTCGCACAGACGTCTGAAACACAAAAATCAGAAATTTTTTGAAAGTTTAAATCTGGAGTTAGTCTTTAAACCATAAGTTTTGAAAAAGTATTAATATTCCACCAAATGGTGACTATTTAAACTAACAAATTTAAGCAAATTTTCAAGTGAAAATAATATTTTCTCGTATAAATGGTCGCCATTAGGTAAAATATTCATATTTCTCAAAACTTTTTGGTTCCTAGACTAACTTTAGATTAAACTACAAGAAACTTGTGTTTCAGACGTTTCTGTGAAGAGCTATAGAGATCGGGCAGATTGACGTATTAAATTCAGACATGTCCGACATCAGCCCTTATAAAACAAAATCTTATTGTTGTATAAAGTAACAAAATATAAATTTCATTTTCCAAAAGTAGCATAATAGATAGAAAAAGTGTTGAAAATATAAGCTTTTGTTTTCATGTCTAAAAACATACCCAAAAATACCTTTTTTTTTCTAGCTATTACACGGGATTCCCCCTTAAGTGATGAGTGAGGTAAATATTCCCTGTATAATTTACAATATTTACTGCAAAAGTAAGTATTGAAGACAGTCGTCGTTCATTTCAGTTTGAAAATTTACTGATAAAAATAAATATTTATCTTCCATATTTCAGCTGTTTTTCGTCCATACATACATACATATTTTCGTACTTTTTCGTCCATATTTTTGTCAGCCCTACTCATAATTGAATATATCACCTTGTCTGGATTATATTGAAAATTGTAACATTTTTTCTATAAAAAGTATGATTAACACTATATTTTGACTGAATTTATATTCTCATATTTTTATTTCACGTAAATTTCTGTGTATATAATATTGAATTTTTTTTATTCATATTCTATGTATTTTTTTTCCATTGGCATTGATATTTATACTTCTTTTATCTAAAAATTTTCAATTTATTTCTCTACCAACCTCAAATTTATGCAGCATTGGAACATTGATTTTTTTATTATTCTGCGATAACCCACCAAAATCCATATCTCCTTCCGTTTACATTTAGAAAACCAACGTTCCTCGACTTTTTTTAAAAACAGGCCCCTACTCTTCGAATCATTCAATTTTGCTCATGCTCGAGTTCTCGCATTCGTTTATTCATTATTCTCACAGTTATTAATCGCAGGAAGTAATACTGCTACGTATCGTTCGTTATGCAAATGGCTCAAGCTATCAAACGAAATGAATATATATACGCGCTCACTGCTTTTTACTTTCCGAGGCCGCGCGTTCACGCTGCTGCAACGCTGTATTCCTTAACTGAAACATAAATGAAATACGGGGTGCCTGATTTATGAAGTAGGGTCAGTCGAAGATATTTATGGCTGTCGCGTGTGATCATCGAGAACTCTATTCTTCGCTCTCCATTTCGAATTTTTTTTTTGGTACCCGTGATAGTTAATAGTGCAAACGAAAATATTGCCCGTTTTTACATTACCTCGTTCAGGGACATTGCAACTGGAAGGGGAGGGGACAATAGAATAATAAGTAGATTTAAACTTTTTTACATGACAACCATTTGTGAATTTTCGTTTGAAGAATAATATACAAACAATTGACACTAATATCAAAGGTTTTTAAATTTTTAAATAGAACATCGAATCAGGATGATGCTGTCATAGGAAAATTATGAAATATTCTTCGGAATGAACTCATTATCCTCTATGTAAAAGCTCTCGCACGGGTTACAAGTAATCATATAGTCATCGATGAGATGCCATCATTAAAAGAAGCATGCACGTAACGAACTAAGATCGAAGCAGGAAATTAGATTTCATAATTGCAAAGTCCCTGAAAAAGCTTGATTTTTACAATTGACCTGGACTCTGGAGCTCTCATTTCCGCGGGAAAAAGTTGTAAGAGACTAGTTTTGCCGCGGTTCTTGATGAAATTTAATTTCCATTTTTTCCTTTCCCGAGACTCGATTTAACGTCGCGTTTTTGTGCCATCGCTCTTTGTCCCCCGACTTCCTCAATCTTGTTCCTTTTTTTGTTGCATTTTCGCGTCATTTAGCCTTCTTACTTTTTCCTCTTGACTCTTTAGTACATCCATCTTGTCCTCCATACAATGGGCCAGAAAACAACGATAATATTCCATTATTTATCGTCCTTTTTGGCTCGTAATGGATTTTGTTTAGTCGTTTCCTTCACGGAGTGGAACGAGGTGCAGTTACTTTTTTCCGGCATACAGATGGTGAATATTTGTATTGTACAATTGTCGTGACTGGAGTGTAATAACTTATCTGATCCAGAGATAAAAAATCATTATCAGACTTAATTTTCATAAAAAAGAAAAACTTTATAATAATATAACTCGTGTTCCTCCCACTCTCTGTTTTTTCCCTTTCAACTTTCCCCTCTAGAAAATAAATTTGGCGAAACGTTGTAAATATAACGAGGGCAGAAAAGAAGGATCTGATAAGAATCTCATAGAAGCCCGCGCGGAACGGCAGGTACGTGTCATTCCCAAGTTTTTCCCGGAGTCGTATGGATTCGCAATTTAGCCCGCGATTCGTGGCGGCGGCGTTAAAAAATGTTTACAGGCCAGTGGAATGTCGCTGTATCTCAGATAACGCTCACGCACTGACACAAGTGCGCACGTACAAATATCGCGACGCTAACTCAATGCCCGAGGGTAAACAGCTTTCCAGAAATTGCCCCGCGAACGACGCATTCGTGGTGTTTCGGAATTTTTTCTCGCTCTTTATTTTTACACGTGTCATGAAATTTCAATTCACCGAGGAGGTAAAAAAGAGGAGAAAAGTCACGATTACTTTGGCGGATGAAAGGTGAGGACGTTAATAGTGGTTTCTAGGGGCAATGAAAATAGTGCCTTACTGATAGTGACTCATATAGAGATGTGGATAGACGAAAATGATGATTTTGTTTGAGAAATTAAAAGTTGGTGTAAACCCAATTTTTATTTAACATCTTTGTCAACAGTTATTATCGAAATGTTATGTGAGAAAAAAATTGGCCAGAAACCTTTTATTTGTAATCAAATTTATAAATCAGAAATTTTTAAATATATATCGAATATTTACATTAGTTATGAATTTTTTTTAATCGTCATATCAGATGAAAAAATGCGTAGACAGTAAAAAATTTATAATTTTCATTGAACTTTTGAGCAATGGAAAAATATAAAAGTATATATACTTCGAAAATTTCAGGACATATTCTATGCGTAATTATCAGAAATTACATCGAAAAAAATTCGATTTTTTTTTACGTCGCTTTTGTTATAACGGCATTTGTTTATAAAAAAGCACTTTTTTTACATGAAAAAACTTTACAATAATTTGTTTGAAAGCTACACGAAAAGTTTGAACAATGGTCAACTTTGATTATGAATATAAAAATTTTCTGACTATTTAATACAACAAACAAAAAATATGTAAAAAAAGTAGATTCTTTATGCTGCAAAGCGAAAAAAATTCACAACAATGAAATTTTTCATTCAACAGCGAAATAAAAAAATTACGTGTCGATTAAAATCGCTTCAAAAACATTTAAAACAATGTTAGATGTTAAAAAAAATTTTTTGAGTGTAAATCTGAAATGGAATGACCCGTATACTTCTTAGCTATTGAGATATTTTTATTGATCAATGATTTCGAATTTTACATCACATTAATTTTGTGGAACGATTTTTTTAATCGGATTCGCCACAAAATAAAAGTAAAAAATAAAGGCTTTAAAATAAAAAAGAAGATATGGGCAAGACAACAAATATTAAAAAATAAACATTTCGAGATTAGAGAAATTTTATACGTATTCTATATGAGAAGTTTCAAAAAATGTACATATTTTGCATTGTAAAACTATATCAACTGTATTTTAATTAGTTTAGTTTGAGAAGTTAGTTCAAGAAATTTCTAATCATATTTTTCATTAAATTCTTGCAATGAATTCGATTGTAATAAAGTATTTTTTACACAAATAACTGAAAGCGAAAATTTGAGAGACAAACGAGTGTAAAATAGCTTTAGGTATAAATTTAACGGATGAAAAATACAAATTTTCCATTTAAAGAAATTCAAGATCGCAGTATTTTGAATAAACGATTTTCAAAACTTCATTTTTTTGGTCATTAGCATAAATGATGAATTATTCCACTCAAGAGAATTTACTGCATTCTCAAGCAGTAATATATAATTGAGAAAAAAAATTGTTTTGTCAGATAAAAGTGTTTGAATAAAATTACAATGCAAAATATGTGAGTCATTTGACTTCAAAGTAAAATGATAAACATCTCTTTTTGAAAAATCGTGTTGTTAAATTTCGAAAAACTGTATGATTATTATCAATCAGAAATTTGTTTATAAAGAGAGGGACATCTATATTGGCATGTTACGTATTTTAACTAATCATTAACCGTTAAAACGAAAATACAAACGAAATTCATTCAAAATATTATAATATCGAAATATAGTCATATTTAAAAAAAAGTTGGGTTTTTAACGTAAAAAAGGTTCGATCCATTCACCCAAATAGTCTATGCAACTACCTAGAATCAATTTCTGTAGCATGAAAATTCTAAAAATAAACTCAGATACGAATTTAGAACCTTATAGTGCATGAGTTTAAAAATTCAGAAACAAATCTCCGAAATCATCCACGCTTCAAAGAAAGATTTTCATTCCAAAACCAGTTATCGAATTCAATACATGCATATTCATATGCAAGAATATAAAAATAACGTTCCCCAAAAAACAACTCAACATTTTTTTTACCGACAGAACGCATAATTTCACGAAATTTATGCACTCGGCATAACCTGACGATATTTATTTGCCTACATACAAGTTTTCATCGGGCAATAAACATCTCCTCGGTCAGAGCTTAATTCAAATTTATCACGCCACATTTTTTTTGGCTCCAATTAAAAAAATCCGCCGTCACGCGGTAACGAGTACTACGCTTTCTGCGAAAATGCTCTTCCCCCTCCACATCCCTCGGATCCCTTCCCCTTTTAGCCCACCCTCGAGCATGTTTTGTGCGAAACGAGATAGAAATGACTTGAATAATGAATCAGCATTAAGGTACGCGCGAGCGTACGTAATAAAATATTTAACCCAGGTCGTTGGGTCGGAAAAGAAGAAGTCAAAATAAAAAAAATGAGCAAGTCACGCGCGATGCATTTGCCCGTTTGGTCAACTCCGTGTGTTGATGTTTGTTTGTGTAAGTGAAAATGAGAGTCGTAACCAAGTAAGGAGTTCGTGGAACCAAAACTTGAAATGAAATCATTTATATGGAAAATTTCTGCCTATAATTTATATTTATATATCTTATAATATATTTATTATAAGATAAATTATATATGTTTGAAAGTGGAAAATAATTTGAAAAATGTTCAAACCCTTCAAGAAAAGTCTTCCCAATTTACGAACAAAATTACTCCACGATTTCTTAGTGCATCAAAAATATTCCCGCAGCTGATTTCGTTCCTTGATCCCGTGGACTAAGATCTATCTTCCTACACACGCACAACTTCGTCTCCCACGAAATCCTCGCATATTAGCTCCTTGTTCCCAGCAACGAGACTGACAGAGATTACAAAGATGACTCTCGAAACGCGATATCCTCCCTTAAGGGCAACGGGCAGTTTTGTTATTCCCGCGTGCGACATGAAATATTCGAATCCGAAACAATCCCCTTTGGATGCTGCGTGTTGTCCTTCTTGGTTGGTTGTCTCTCTCCGAGAGTCACGCCATCCGTCATTGCGAGGACGCTTCTTCATCGATAATTGGATGAGAATGAAATCCACCCGCCGAGATTGCGACCGTCGTGCGGAATTTCGATCCCGACCGTACGATTCGTACGCGAGTAACGAGACGTTCTTCCGCGTTCATACATTTATTCCCGCGTAATTCCGTCGCTCTCGGTTTCGGTCGCTACTTTTCCGGCATTGCAATGGCAGATGTCTTCATTTAGGAATCGCGGTTCGCTACGTGGGAGAGCTCGGAAAAGTATGCGACGAGATGATCGAGGGAAATGTTTGTATAAACGGTTCTTTTGCTGCTGACAAGAGGATTGTAGTGAGCTCTAGAAATTTTGGAATTTTTGAAACTGTAGCCTTTTTTCGGAAGTTCGAACCTTTGGCTACTAAATTATATTACGAAAGTAGCATGTATCTTGCAATCACTATGAAGGTACTGATTGGACAATCTTTTATATCAATAACTTCAATTGAAACTAGTTGTGTTGTGAAGGATTTAATGATTTTATAAGTGGTTGTAAGAAAGTTTTGTACAGATTGTAGTACGCTTTTCCCAAAATAAAGTTTCCCACAGGAAATTTTTCCCGAAGACAATTTTTCCAAAAAACCCAGTGTCCAAAGAAACACTTTACCAAAGTATATTTGTTCCAATGTACATTTTTTCCAAAATACATTTTTTTAGGATATCTATTTGTAAATTATATTGATTTTATTTTATTAACTCAAAAAATTATATTATCAATAATGAAAATTTTGGAACATACTTTTTTCATAATAATTTCACATTGAGGTTTTTAAATTCGGAGTTTCCCATCATATAAGAATATTTCAGTAAATTTTTCGTAAATGAAAAATTATTGGAAGAATTATTAGTGAAAAATCTAATAAACATAAATTAAAAAGTATTTATTATTACAGAAATTTCCCCAGTAAATGAAAAAACTCAATATAAAATAAGACTTGAAATGATTCAAAATACAAAATAAGTATTATACGATTCCAGGGTCCAAAATATCAAATTATCAGTAATAGAAATCCTGAAACATGTACTTTTCAGTATAGTTTCCCAAGTTAAACTTTTTCCAAATCATAATTAATTTACATGTCTGCAAATTTTATTTTTACAATTCGAAATCCCCAGTGAGAAGATAATATTCATGCAAACATTATCAACTCCCAGTCAATTTTTCAGAAGTCAAAAATTATTGGAAAAATCATCAGTAAAAAAATGACTGTAAATGAATAAAAAAGTTTGTATCATTATGGAAATTTCCCTCGTTAATAAAATGAGAATCGAAATGACTGAAAATACTTTATTTATAATTCCAGGGTGTCAAAAATTATATTATTAGTCATAAAAATTCTGAAATAAATGCAAACATTATTATCAATTCTCAATTGATTTCTTATAAATCAAAAATTATCAGTAAAAAATCAACTGGAAATAAATAAAACTGTCTATATCATTATAGAAATTTCCCTCTGCAATAAAATGAGTATCTGTAAAATGAGTCTCAAAATAATTTAAAATACTTTATTTTTTGAGATAGCGTCTAAAAAATTATATTATTCATAGTAACGAAAATTTTAAAACAAGATAAGTTTCATGCGAACATTATTTTCAATTCTCAGTTAATTTAAAAAAAAATTTCACTATAAAAAAAAATAGAAATACATAAAAACGTCTGTACGTTATATAAATTTTCCTCGTCAATAAAATTAATATCTGTAAAATGAGACTCTAACTAACTCACAGGACTTTATTTTTGATTGCATGGTCCAAAATATTACATTATCAGTAATGAAAATTCTGAAATAAATGCAAACATTATTATATATTCTCAGTTAATTTTTTATAAATAAAAAATTATCAGTAAAAAATCAAATGGAAATATATATCTGTATCAGTATATATTGTAATTTTATTATTTAAATCATCAAATTAATATTTTTATTGTAGAATAGTAATTTTTATTGTATAATAATAACATATTATTAATGAAATATTTAATAAACTTCATTATCATTGTAGATATTGAGATTATTGAAATTTTCTCGTTTTTTACATACATGTAATGAATAAATATTTATTTATATTAGACAATTATAATAAAATTGTCATTAATTTGTTTTGAATCAATTTGCGTCTGAAAAAATCAAAATATTATAATTATACAATAAAAATAACAATAATTAATAATATAATTAATAATAATAATAATAGTACTACAATAAATATATTAATTTTATAGTACTTAAAAAAGACTTTGGGAAAAAGGTCTTTGGGAAAAAAGTACTTTGGGAAATACTTCTCATTGGGAACAGGATTGTTTGGCAAAAGTGTTCATTGGGAAAATTTAATTGGAAAGTGTGTCCCCCTACCTTTATACAAGTTCATAAGTAAATATTCAGTAAATACTATATATGCAATCCCAAATGTAAGAGCTTAGATTTTAATTCCATTTAAAATTAGGAAATAATGCACAGTATACTGATAGTACTCATAATTTAAAAAATTGTTCATGGTTTTGTAAAAAAATGTACAAGAATCACGTTTTCGATTACCTCAAAGTGATGAAAAAGATCCTAAAATGGAAGACAATTTTTACACTCATGTACCATTTTGTTTCTTAGTAAATTTTTCATTTAAATTGAACTTAAAGTTAGAGTTATTCCTCATAAACCATTTTAAAGTTCATGAAATAAAATTTTTCATTCAATATTGATATTTTAATAATTCATCTCATTAAGGTGAATAACTCTAATTACCTTTAAACTTATGTTTTCATCATTTTTATCGCGGGACATTTAATTTAATCCCAAAAATTTTATCATACTCCACTATTTAATTTTTTTGAAATGTTTAGATTTTTATTTGAAGTTGCATAATTTCTTCACAAATGTTATAATTTTTTTTTACCATTACTTTTTTTACTTTTTTTCTTATGAATTGATATAAAAATAATACATATATTACATTATACAGCAATATTTGCTTACAAAAAATAAAATATTATAATCGTTATGTATGACATTTTTTAAAAGTTCATTAAAATTTAAAGTACTGATATTTTTATCTTACCAATTTTTTTTTTAACTTATCTACACAATTTGAGAATCGCAAATTCAAACAACAGAATTTTCAACGATGCAGAACGCTTTTTTCCTAGCTAAAATTGGCACACTTTGTATGCATTACTTTCTTACTATTTAATTTTCTCACTCTTTGCTGAATTCAGGTAACTTCCTTTCTAATTTATAGAATAGTAGAACTCGGCTACGAAAAAGCAAATTTGTGTGTCACTCCAAATTAAAAGTGCGGATTTTCGAATTTTACAAGATACTTCTTATAAATGATAATAATATTGACTTGTAAGGTATTTTTCTCTGTCACATTCCCAAGATATAAGTACAACATTTTTGAGTAAACTACGGGTATAATTAAAAATTAACTTTGTGCTGTCTGATGATATTGAGGATGAAAATAAAAAAACTCACTCCATTGTAATCTGAAAAACGTTTAATGTATGTAAAGCATATTACCCTATTTCACCAAAATATATTTTCGTTATGTACTAACTATTTATCAATGTAACATATCATAAATAATAAAATTCTCAATCACACAACACACAACTTAAATGTCCGAAAACTATACTCGAACCCATAGTGATGGACTAGGAAATTTTTTATTCCAAACTCCAGAGTTTCGAATTCCTAAACTATCGATTTTTACATCCTTACATACCGTTTCAGTATCTCAAGTTCCAGACTTTTCGCATCCACAGTACAAAACTCCACCATTTCAAAAATCATCTAACCCCAAATTTCACATATCGAATTTCCAAACCTCCGAATTCCAGAACCATCAATCCTATGAAATTTGTGCTGCCCTTCCCCCTCCCCCTCCCCCTGCCCCCTCTAAACAAATACCCGCGACAACCACTGTATTCTCTGTCATTCCTTCCCAATTTAGTTTACGGTCTTAGAAGCTGTGAAATCGATTCTAGGGTGGTTACAAAAAAACGCGATCGTGGAAAGCGCGCTCACTATTTGTCGGCGAATGAATGGGGCGATATTTTTTTCAATGGGCCTTGACAGCTGGCTGATTCAGATTTGACAGAGAATGGCAAACAAGACAGGAAGAGACGAGGGACGTATGCTGCAGGGGTAGTGTGAAGTATCGTGACAGAGAATTGTCGAGAGACTGGTTCAGAAATGCGATCGCCTGGTGTTACGCGATGCCAGACTGGCAGCTATCGTCGCTCGTGTCCTACGTGTAAATCAAGCCGCGAACCAAAGCGAACCGAATATATAGGATCTGCGGTGGTCAATACGGCCCGTTATAATAGCTTTAACTATGCGTCCAGCACAAAGAGATGAATAGATGAATCATTAATTACGACGCGAATCGCGTTTCCTTCAAATAATACCACCTGCGAGAGCCTGGTATTTGTAAGAACCGAATTTGGTATTCTTTCTTATTGTCATAAACTGAGAGAGTAGCAGAGATAGGCGTTGCCGGCGTTGCATTGGGAGAAAGTAATATAGTTATATTTATCTATAAAATATAGTAAAAAAAAGGTCAGGATGGTAATTTTTTATTCCATTCATTGAAACCAGAGGGTCTTAGTATGTTTTGCTATGTTCAAATAGTCTACGTGATTTGTAGCTGTGACTATTTTCGTACAATTGCAGTGAAATTTTAAGAAAAATCTATTTCGTAGTTTTTTGGAAATTTGGAAAAATAAGTTCATGCCCTTTTAAATAGATGGTAGATTTAGGAATTTTTTCACAAAAAACTAGACAGTGAATCGAGCTGAAATTTTGCAGGTTCACACAATAAGCTTAAAAGATTATCTGGGATTTTTTTCATAAAAATCTATTTGAGAATTTCAACTTCAGTTAACTATGGTTATGTATTTAATCATCATAATTTACATACAAACTGCAATGAAACTCGATAAATTTGCATGAAATTCAATGGTATTTGAAATATCAGGTAATTTTATTACATTGGGTATATTAATTTTCATTTTTATGAACTTACTGAGAATACGAATTCGTTAAATGTAATTAGAGTCAGGAGAATTTTATAATATTTTTTTTATCCAATAAAGTTGAAACTTAAACAGGACGTGATAAGATTCTAAAAACCCGAGTTGAATTCGACAAATTAAAAGAGCATTTAATGAGTTTTAATTTTATTTTATGAAATTTTTCTCTACTGATATATAATACAATTTAAATACAACTCTATAATATATTTAATTGAGAAGTAATGAAAATGTCATCAACAAATAAATATTTAAAAACACCTAATTAAAATCATGTATTTATTTAACAAAATCCAAACTTTTATCATAATCAATAAAAATCTTGTAACGTCAATACAAATTTATATGTTTTTGCATAAAATTCAATTGTATTCGAAAAATCGGTGAAATAGGATTATATATGAGATATTTATTCCTATATCGATGAAATGACTGAAAAATCAAATTTAGATAATAAAAAAAAGTTGATATAAATTACAATAAATCAAAACTTAAACAACACGTGATAAGATTCTGAAAACTCCAGTTGAATTCAACAAATTGACATTGAATATAATTAGTTTTAATTATTTTTTATAAAATTTTTCTTTAATGAGTTTCAATTAAATATTATGAAATTTTTCATTTATGAGATTTTATTAAATTGAAATACAACTCCTTGATATATTTCATTGAGAAGTAATAGATACATTTTGAAAGTAAATATTAAATATTCATTCAAATCATATGTTCATTAAACAAAATCCGAACTTGTATGATAACCAATAAAAATCTTGAAACGTCAATAAAAATCTATGTGTATTTGCATAAAATTAAATTTAAAAAACAAATTAACATTGCATACAATGTGTTTTAATATTATTTTATGAAATTTTTCTCTTATGAGATATAATTCAATTGAAATACGACTCTATGATATATTTAGTTGAGAAATAATAAAAATGTTATCAATATATGAATATTGAATAATAAATAAAATCATGTGTTTATATAACAAAATCCAAACTTTTATCATAATCAATTTAAAAATTGAAAAGTCAATAAAAATTTATATGTATTTGCATAAAATTCAATTGTATTAAAAAAATCGGTGAAATGGGGTTATTTGTGATACATTTATTCTTGATTTAATGAAATAACTGAAAAAAACAAATTTATAACATGTAATTAAAATCAAGAAAATATGATTAAATTTAGAGTGTAATAAAAAATTTATATAAATTACAATAAAGTAAAACTTAAACAGCACGTGATAAGATTCTGAAAACTCGAGTTGAATTCAACAAATTAACATTAAATATAATTAGTTTTCATTATTTTTTATGAAATTTTCTTAATGAGTTTCAATAAAATATTATTGAATTTTTTATTGATAAGATTTGATTATATTGCAAAACAACTCTATAATATACTTAATTGAGAAGCAATAAATACGTTTTGAAAATAAATAATAAATATTGATTCGAATCATATGTTCATTACACAAAATCCGAATTTGTATGATAATCAAAAAAATTTGAAAACGTCAATAAAAATCTATATGTATTTGCATAAAATTCAATTTGAAAAACAAGTTATCATAGCGTATAATGAGTTTTAATCTTATTTTATGAAATTTTTCTTTTACGAGATATAATTCAATTGAAATACAACTCTATGATATATTTAGTTGATAAGTGAAAAATATGTTTACAACATAAGTTAAATAATGATTATGATCATGTCTTTATATAACGAAATCCAAACTTTTATCATAATCAATAAAAATCTTGAGACGTTACTAAACATTTATATGTATTTGTATAAAACTACATTGTATCAAAAAAATCGGTGAAACGAGATTATATGTGATATATTTATTCCTATTTCGATGAAATAACTTAAAAAACAAATATATATCATGTTAGTAAAGTCAAGAAAATGTGATAAAATTTAGAGAATAAAAAAGTATTGATATTAATTATAATAAACTCAAACTTTAACAGGACGTGATAAGATTCTGAAAACTCGAGTTGAATTCAACAAATTAACATAGAATAAAATGAGTTTCAATTAAGTATTATAACATTTTTCATTGATGAGATTCTATTGAACTAAAATACAACTCTATGATATAAATAATTCAGAAGTAATAAATACGTTTTCAAAATAAATATTAAATAATAATTCAGATCATATGTTCATTTAACAAAATCCAAACTTTTATCATAAATTATAAACATCTTGAAACGTCAATAAAAATCTCTATATACTTGCGTTTAATTCAATTTTATTGAAGAAGTCGGTGAAATTGGGTTATATGAAATATATTTACTCTTAATTCAATGAAACAACTGAAAAAAACTAGTTTATAAAATATAATTAAAGTCAAGTAAATTCGATAAAATTTATAGACTAGAAAAAGAAATTAATATGAAATATGGAGTAGTAGAATGCATGTTTTTAATTATTTCATTCAAATCATAAAGTGCAAAGATTCTAGACTCACATCGAAGTAGAATTAATCGAAAACTTTGAATAATTGTTGTTTTTCTAGACGCTCGCGTAATTGGAGCGTCTCACAATATCTCGTGCCTAATTCGATTGAAGCATTGAAATTTGAACGGAGAGCGAAGTTGTTATATCGCGACGCGTCGAACGGCGCGAACCATGAATCCGTTCCTTATTCACACTCAGCAGAGCCGAATCGTAACTTCATTAATTATATGCCGGGGCATGAAGTTGCACGTCGGTTTAGAGATTTAACACGGGCCACATGTGAAATTACGGTGCTACATTGTCCCTAACGTGTGACTTTTATGCGATCACAGTATGTGTTTAATGAAAAGATTCATTTTATGTACGATACTACTTATAGAAGAATTTCAATTCAGGACAATAGAAAAGACGTGATACCTTTGGAAAATTATACTCTACATATTTTATTCGAAAAAAATACTATTTCACATTAAAATACGATTGAATGAAAATAAACTTCATCCATCGTTGTCCATATTTCATTCGGCGAATCGTGAAAATCTCTGGAAACATTGTTTTTGGCTCCTTGGAAAAGCAATTTCCTGCTGCACTGTAGATACGATTTTTCGAAAATAAGGGCGAATCAGTTGATGCTCACAGATGGGGAGGGTCCACGTAGGAAGTATTATACCGCGGGATAATAAATGCGAGCGTCCCGGAAAAAAGTTCTCTTTCAAATTGCCTCTCGCGAGATTAAGACTCCCGGCTTTTCTGCAGCGAAAAGGAGCAAGAAATATCGGCGAGTCTCGGTAATCGAGCTCCATGTCATGGCTCTTCCCGGCTCTTTCGAGTGATTTTCCAGCTCCAATCTTCGGCTTTGAAAACACGCGTAACAATACGGGGAAACGCCTTCCTCCGCTTCAACGTCCCGACCGATAAATTTTCATCTGATTCCATGAGATCGTGCACGGGGAATAGAATAAAAAAAAACAACATTGCACTTTAATGTAGCTGGTGAAACGAGACATAAAATGTATCATGAAAGGAGGGAACGTGAATATTCGAGCTTTTCGATTTTCTTATAATGAACACTACGTACTGCGATATGATGCGATTAGTTTTTCATTTTTAGTTTCTGTTTGACGAGGATTCATTGAAATAAATTCTTGAATTTTATAAAAGTTTTTGTAAAATTTCTGTTATTCAGATATCAAATAAGTCTTTAATATTCACTTTGTTTCAAAGTTTGTTTCGCAATTTTATGATTATTGTTATTTGCCGTGATATAATGTTTTTTTACAAAATATTTTCAAAAAGATTGATTTTGGATTATTTATTACTCTCTTTTCCTATCATCGAAACAATTGTATGTATTGCACGTTTATTCAACTATATGTAAATAAATTTGTTTAAATTTTTGTTTCAGGTAAGTCAAATGGTTCTTTGAATAATGCAGTACTCTGGTAACGTAAGTAATTAAGAAAGTTTCTATGGATCACTATACAGAAATCTATAATTTCATGCTATATTATTAAGAAAATTGACTATTTTCATCACTTCATTTCGATTCTCAATAAACATTACGTTTTCGTATTTTTTTAGTATTGAGTCAATCGAAATAATTTTGTGATTTCTAATTTTGAAGTCTAGAGTCACATATTTTTAATGTTTGTGTTATATGTAACGAGATTCGATTTTTGTGATTTTCGAGATTCAGATTTTACTATTTTTATTTTTTTGGTATTTTTTATGATTCTTCAATTTTTGAGCAATAAAGGAGCATTATGACATTTTTTTAACTTTTTAAAATTCGATACAGTAGGAATTGAAGTTAAAAAATATTTTCTATTTTTATAGTTTTTTTAAAAATTATAACCTTACAGATTTTAGGTTTTTCAAAGACTTCTAGAAATTTCGTATGCATGTTATTTGTGAACTTTTTTTTATGAACTAGTATTGTCAACAATTTATTAAGACAAAATTTGTTTTAGAAAAATATAGTTATTTACTGTGAAATTTTATGATTTATAATTTCACAGTCCAGAATTATACATTTTTAATGATCAAATTATATGCAGCGAAATTCGATTTTTGTGATTTTCGAGATTCAGATTCTTTTTTTCTAATATTTTTAGTATTTTTCGTAATTCTTTGATTTTTGAGCTATAAACGAGCATTATTAAATTTTTTTAGTTTTTTCAAATTCGATACTGAAGAAATCAAAGTTGGAAAATATTTTATATTTTTATAGATTTTCTAAAAACCTCCAACTCACATTTAAAGTATTTCTAAGATTTCAACAATTTTCGTATTGCATGTTAATTATAAACTTTCATTTATTTACTGGTATTTTCAACAATTTACAAAGTTTTTATAAATCACTACCCAGAATTCTAAAATTTTCTACTATATTATTAAAAAACTGACTATTTTAATCACTTCCTCTCAATTTTCAATAAACATTTTTCCATATTTTTTTAAGTATTAGGTCAATTGAAACAATTTTATGATTTCCCATTTTGAAATCCAGAATCTTACATTTTTAAATTTCGGGTTATATGTAGCAAAATTCAATTCTTGTGATTTTTGAGTTGTAGATTTTTTTTTCTAATCTTTTTGATAATTTTTGTAATTTTCTAATTTTTGAGCAATAAACGAGCATTATGAATGTCTATTCAGCTTTTTAAATTTTTTCAATTCGATACTGTAGGAATTAAAGTTGAAAATTTTTTTATATTTTAATAGATTTTTATGATAATTATAACTTTTCAGATTTGAGGTATTTCAAAGATTTCTAGAATTTTCGTATTGCATGTTATTTATAAACTTTTTTTTATTTACTGGTATTTTCATCAATTTGCACTGTTTCTTTGGATCACTATACAAAATTCTATTCCATGCTACATTATAAACCATAATTGATAGATTTGTTGTTGAAATTTTTTTTTTTTAATTTCAATTCCAACGTTACTAATATTCATTCAATTTCCAATTCATTTAAACAGTAAAATGAATTTTATTTGCCGGTATGAAATTCAACATACGAGGTTTGTTCAAAAAGTATCGCGAATTTCATGTTTTTTCAAGAATTATTTATTTATTCATGAATATCTATTTTGTCCCCTTCAAAGTAAT
>JAPYZL010211163.1:0-16602 GCA_030522825.1 Platygaster orseoliae | reverse complement strand
CCCACGTTCCACGCAAAAAAAGTGGCCATTTTTTTGTATATGCACGGGAAAAAATATTGTATGTTACATGGGAGAAAGAGAATGATTCCAACTCGTGCGTTTGGGCACTCGCTGCCGCTTGTGCCCAACTTCGCATTCGTTAGAATCATTCTCTTTCTCCCTTGTAGCATAAATATCTATTTTAGATGGAAATTCATTCAGAAAAAAAAGTAAAAAAAAATAAATCGCTTTCTTTTTTAAAAATTTTTTTCAACACTTTTTTTTGCTAATATATCAAACCCTTTTTTTCTGTGTGATCGCCAAGCGATCCGGAACTATCGATAACTATTTTCACCGATTTTTCCTATAAATCTCTAATTTTTCTACGTGGGATGTCTCTATTTGTATGTGACGTTCGAGTTCTAATACTTGATGGCCCGGAATTTAATGCATGCGAGTGTCGGGATCTTGAGAATCGCAAGAAAAACGAAAGGCCGGAGGAAAAGGCAGTTAATGTATACGGGGAAAGACGGTAGGGACGGGGAATAGGGCCTCGTGTCTCCATCCATCACACGGCGGTCCGATCGCTCGACACACGCGACTCAAACAAACTAAACAATCTCAGAATGCATCACCGTACCGCTGGATGCACGCGTTTCGTCGTGTACATCGATTCCGCGTCCACGGTAACTTTCATCGGCGCGGTTTTTCCTCGTTGAAAAGTCTTACCAGCGTTATATACGAAGAAAATATTGCATTTGTTGTTATAATTGTTATTTTATTTTATTTCTACTATTTTAAAATGCAAGTGAGAAAGAAATAAATTTTAAAAAAGAAGCGCATGATGATTCATAGAAACTACCCTGAAAAATCAAGTTGGTTGGCTTGAACATACTTTTCGTTGTTATTTGACTATCCAAATATTTGGTTCACTCAAACAAATTTTTTTTTTAGACAAACCGTTTTATTGGACTCTAACAAATATTGTTTCAGTTAGAGAAATTTACGTTTTTGCTAACTTGAATTTGTCTGTCTGAACTGAAAATTTATTTGCATGGTTGTGGACACTCAAGATGAAAAATAACTATCAAATTTAGAAACTGTTTTCAAAAGAAGAAAACGAAGTCAATGCAAATTAAAAACATGATTTTCAGATCAATTTTTTTTATTTAGCATTAACAAACAAAGAAAGTTTAAAAGGTTTTTTTTTTCAAATAAAAAAGTATTTCTATCATTGATAGTTTTTTTTGGTAAAAAATTTAAACTGCCCATTATAAAATGAAATTTGGCTTCCAGGGTTTTTTCGCATATTTATCAACTAGTTTCTACTGATAGTTTTTGAAGTTAGTTCACTTCATTTTTAATATTCGAATTTGAACGTTTGGAATTACTCACTGATGTTTCGACTACTCAAATAGTCATTTTCGCGTAATTAAGTGTTAACAACAGTGAAATTCCACTATTCAAGTAATCATTTTACAACTAACTACAATCAGTTGAATTTTTTAACTGCGGAATCATTCAAATTTCGACTGTTGCGATAGGTCATTTCAGCTTCGACTATTTTCAATAGCAAAATTTCGTTATTCATATCATTCATATTTTGATTTAATATGCACAATGAGTCAATATATACCGTAACAACAAATTAGTTCGAAATGTACTAAAACAGATAGTTATCTCATTTTTTACTATAAATGTATAATTGTTTTCCGAAAATAACTATTTGCAAACTAGTTTCAGCTATTCGTAAGCCATCCGATTTTACTATACACTTGGACATAATTTTTTAGTATTTCAAAAAACATTGACGTCAAATTCTTGTTTAATGATAATATGTTCGTATAAAATAATGCTATATATGTTATTTTTTTTAAAGAATTGAGTTGTGCATTTTTTATGAATGACTTTATAAAGCGAACAAAATTTGATGTTTTATAAAGTCACTTTATAAAACAACTGCAAAGTTAAACAATTAAGAAATTTCATGAAAGGTTTGAAATAACCTTATCAAGATGTAAATGATTAGGGAATATAAATTGAAAAGGAATATGAAAAATTTATTCAGTTACTCTTTACAATTTGGAAAAATCAGATTTTATTGATGCACAATCGCTCTTCTCGTCGATGAATTCGAGCACTCAGTTACATAAAAAATTATATGTCGAAAAGTTATGAAAGGCCTTCTCTGAATTTCCGTTGTACTGTTCTGACAAACTAGATGAATAAATAGAAAAAAAAACAATGGTAAAATTTGATTATAAAATAGTCGAAATTGAATATTTTTAGTAGAACACACGAAAAAAAAAAAATGGTTTGCTGTATCGGCAAAAAGATATGTGTTGTCTCATTACAACTTGACAGAACGTATTTTTTTGCAGCAGTAGCTTTTTTTTGTTTCCTCAACAAATCTTTTTTGCAACCAGAGTACAATCATAATGCATAAAATTCCGTTGCATAGTAATTGTGCTCTGATAGCAAAAAAGATTTGTTGAGACAACAAAAAAAGCTACTGCTGCAAAAAAAGTTCGTTTTATAAAGATGTGTTGAAACAGCACATCCTTGTGATGATACAGCAAACGTTTTTTTTTTTTTTTTTGGAAATGCTTGTTGACAAAAATAAAACGTCATTTTTGACTACTTACAAGTATCCTTCTTTTCGCTAGGCAAAATAGTAAAATACCACAAAAAAATAATCAAAATTGACCATTCCAGGTCAAGAGAGTGACTTTTTTCCATTTTTTCTAAATCTTCCTATCTTACGCATCATGGATTTATTTTTTTTAATTACCGCTGGAAAGTTAAACATTAAAGGCCATAGTGTAGGAGATGTAGATGAGTACCACTCTCTCCTCTGATCTATCTACGTCACTAATATACATCTATTCATTTTTAATGAAAATGTCTTTGTTTAAAAAGATTTTTGCACAGTATTATTGGTATTTTCTAGAAATCGGTTAGTAGGGGTTTTTGGGGTCGTCGGTATTTCGCGAAAAGGCGAAATTTTTGGCCGGCATCGATGGCAGCTGCGATGGAACAGACGGATCACAAATCAGTGGTTCGCATTCAGCTACTGAATGACGCAAAACACGCCTAGATAAATTTAAATTGCGCATGGACTAGGTGGGCTACTCGCGCTTTTGGCACACGAGCGCAATGGTTTAGAGACTGGCCCGGAGCCAGAGTGGCGCGTTCGTCGCTTTGTCGTCATGTCGTACGAGCCCCGCGCTCTACACGACGGAAAAGACGCGTCGCGACTTTGCGGAATTGTTTTCCGCGCCTTTTTTCACGCGTCGTCGGCTCTGAGATTGACAAGCCAATTCCAGGTCCGCCACCGCGAACAAGGGAATCGGACAACGTGCGAACGTATTTGCGATATACCGAGAATTCGAACGGATTCGCGAATTTGAAATTTATTTAAGGAAAAAAAAAGTTGTAGTTAATAATAGAATAACGATTTTATAGTAGTTCAATATTAAAATATAATAAATATTTTTTCACAAGCTATAAGACTTTCAAACATTACAATCTGGACCTTTACACAGTTACATTGTGGTATTTAGATCTTTATTCTCTTTGTAACATGAATAATGAAGCTATTCTTATCCTTCATTCCTAAATGCGTATAAATGACAATATTGTTTTATTTTTCAAGAACAATCTGAAATGTTCGAATACGACAATGAAACACCTATCTTTCTTTTCACTCAAATTGTATTTTTTCCGTCGTAGGGAATTTTCAAAATTTCCTTCGTAATTCAATAACTCAGCCAGAACTTGTTCGATCGTAATCTCTAACGTAATCTCTCTAATCTCTAATCGTAATCTCTAACGTTTTAAAACAATTAGAACCCAGAAAGAAACATAAAACCTCACCAGTACACAACCCGCAATTTCTCTCGTTTAATAACCCAGCCGGAGTCCTCGTAATGAAATTTCCTCGAACACTTCATAATTCACCCACTGATCACGCCTATATTTCATTCATATCTAATCCATCATCGCGAAAACGCGGAAAATCGAAAAGAAAGTTTTCGCTCTCGGTGGGAATTGATAAATAGCGTTTTGCAAATTGCCCAGTTTCGATACGCGAAGAACCTAACCTGATCTGACCATAAGGTTGTCGGAGCGGTCGTGACAGGATCGGGTTTGCGGTGTAAACGCCGCGTTATCCGGGCGTGCCATCTAACATCTACTCCGCGTTAGATCTATGACTTCTCTAACGCGCCTCAAATCTACAAGGCATTGACATCGCCGACAAAGTGCTGCCCTCATAAATAACCGCAGTGGTTTTACCTGGCTATTATACAATTACGATTACATCTCGGGACCTAGGTGGTCTCGGGGATCAGCCATCAGCGAGATCGTGACGGGAGCCTTCGTTCCGAAGCGCATTTTGCAACGATGTGAAACCAGTGTTGCGAACTCGTAAAATTGCATATGACTCCTGTGACATTTTCATGAAGCTTCCGGGATCGACAATTTTTTCCACACAAAAAAAAAGGATTTGCTGTATCAGCAAAAAGATGTGTTGTTTTAATACAACTTGATTAAACGAATTTTTTTTGAAGCCAGAGCAGGATCATTATGCATGAAATTCCATTGCATGGTAATTGTACTTTGGCAGCAAAATGATTTGTTAAGGCAACGAAAAAAAGCTACTGCTGCAGTAAAAATTCGTTGCGTCAAGTTGTGTTGATACAGTACATCTTTTTATTTACCATAGAATGTAAATATTCGTCTGGGGCATGAATGGAAAATTTCCGGTAACCGAGAAACATGGCGTGAGTTTTAGGTTTCATTTTTTGAAAATGTTTGTTCTTGAACCTTTTAAAATAATCGATGATTTTCGTACGAAAACATTTTTTTTTATTTAGGAACGTTCAGACTAGTCGACAGTTTTTGTAATTTGACGGAATCATCAAATTTTTTTAATGACTGGGACTTTTTTTGACTTTTTGATATTTTGAATGTTTATCACCATTTTTTACATTTTTATAATAATTCTGAATTTTTATTAAAATAATTCAAAACATTGACTACCTTTGTATGACAAAATATATTTTTATTTTTTAAAAATATAAAGACTTCAATTCATTTTAAAACTTTTTCGGATTTTTTAAAAGTCTTCACAATCTTCAACATTTATCAGAATCTTCAAAACTTTACAAATTTCTCAAATTTTTATGATTATTTAAAAGTTTTAAACAAGTTTCAGACGCTCATTGACATTTTTCTAAATTATTTACGAGATTTCTATACGAGATAAAACATTTTTTTATTTTTTTTTAAATTTTATTAGTATTTTACTGTTTTTACGATTTCACGGTATTTTTGTAATTTTACGCAGTCCTCAAATTTTATCAACATTTCTTGAAATCATATAAATTTCCCGATTTTCTAGAGTTATTGACGATCCTGTAAATATCCTATCTTATTCAATTTTTCAGCATTTCATGAATTTTTTAATTTTTATTAAAATTTTAATAAAATTTAATTTTCATTAAAATTAAAGTTTCCATAATTTAGCAGAATTTCCAGAATTTTTCTTAATTCACAATATTGGAGATGACTGATAACAAATTTCAAAATTTTCGATCTTGTGATGTGAAATTCTATACAGAAAAAAAGGATGTCCTCTATCAGCAAAAAGATGTGGTGTTGTACCACAAGTTGACATAACGAACTTTTCCGCAGCAGTAGCTTTTTTTGTGGCCCTGGCAAATATTTTTGCTACTAGAGTACAATATTAATGCAGGAAATTCCATTGCATAGTAATTGTGCTCTGGTAGCAAAAAAATTTGTTTGGGCTAGAGAAAAACAAATTACTGCTGCCAAAAATGGTTGTTCTGTCAAGTTGGTCACAACAACCGATTTTTGTGCTGTCACTGCAGATCTTTTTTAATTTTGTCGTGTGTGAAAAATCGTTTATAACTTTTCGTTCACCCTAGAATGTTTTAATATATCTTGGTGAATTTACAGAAATTTTAAAAATGTTAGTAGATGTATAAATATAGTAAGAAAATAGACAGGAAAAGAAATGGAACCTGAAACAACATAGACAAAATTTGTAATTGGCAATATTTAATATTTTTTTGGTTTCCTTCCGTGTTTTTTGGTAATTTCTTTATCTTAACGACATTTGCAATAAAGTTCTTTTTTTTTTAAGTTTTTCTTTTTTTATACTTTAAACTTCGATTTTTCACTTGAGTCTTAAAATTAAAAAATTTTAAATTACCTATTCTTCTTTTGTAACGACTTAAGCAACATCTATTTTTTTTAACACTTATGTTGGTTTGATAGTTTTAAAAATTAAATTTTCAATGATGAGAAAGGGGGGGGGGTAGTGTTGGAAGTACTTTAAATTGTTGGCAAGTCATTGTTCTGGGCTTATAACAAATTGAATTAATTATACTGAAGGAATCGTAGCGATGTCATTAAAGGTAATTGAGCCTTTAAGCCCATTATTTTATAGTGTCACAATAATTTTACGCATGATAAAATTACGTTGTTAAAGTAACATTCTTTCAAAAAATATTGAATTAGGTACATAGTTTACAATCTTTCATTATTAGTTTATTTGCCAGTTTTACACTATATCATGAAAAAACTGATGACTTGAAATAAAATAATTAGAATAAATGTGAACTTTGAATATCGAATAATTAATCGTAACATATGTGATGACACGTCAATTTTTTTTAAATTTATAATTCGTAAAATTGCATGTGTCACGATCACTATAGTTGACCTAATAGCACTTAAATCATCATATCCAACTGAAACAAGATGAAAACATTGACTAACTTTCGGCCACAAGTGAAAAATTTCAAAACTCCGTCGTTTTTGCATATTTTTTTCCCCAAGGAAGAGATTTCGCGATGCAACAAGATTGGTTGCAATGCGCGATTCTAAAAGCGGAAAGTTCATTAAGACTTTTTACCCTGGCGCAATCGGCCGGCATCTCTTTTCGCGGTAAAGAGACATAAAAGCAACGTCCCGTCGGCAGCTGTTACTCGTTTCGTATACGTGGCGAAACCGCGGTACAAAGATGACCGCTCGTTAATTCTACTGATTGGGCTGTTCCTCGAAATACAAAATCAATTTTCGGTGTGAATTTGAAGGGACAAGAGAAAAAAGGGGAGGGGGTCAAAACTTGGTAAGCTTTGGGAAGTTGAAAATTTTTACGAATCGGAGATAACAACTTCAACGTCAGGCAATATTTGTAAATTATGATTCTTTGAATTTGTTTAATTTGCATTGCACGTCGTTTGAATTCTTTGAGTCGAATAAATTGGCTTACAGAACCGGGTGTTGCGATTTTTTTTTCTAAAAAAATTTAGTGCACAGGCGAAAAAAAACATGAATTATTATTCAGTTTTTTTATTGTTTTTTCTTCGTTTATTATTTTTAATATTAAAATAGTCAGTTTTTATGTGAGTAATTTCGATTTTCGTAGGTTCAACCTCATACTAATAAAATTAAATTTTACCACGTTTTTTGATTGGCGTTGAAAAAATAATTTTAAATATTCTAATTGCGAATCATGACGGAAATATAAAAATTTTAAATTTCTGAAAGTATTGATTTTTTAATTTTTATTAACTTTATTCTACATTATTATTATCCATTTCAGAAAATACGTTACAAATTTTCGTCTTGTAATAAATTCAACAAAAAACATATTTTCTACTGAACAATCAGAGTTATTCATTTAAAAGTAATAAAACTCGTAGTACTTTCAATGAATATCCGAAATCAACTCTCTGAAATGCGATTTTATTCTCTTAAATCATAGGCAAGATGAAAATTTTCTTAAAAAAATCTTGAAGTCGTAGATAACATTCTTTAAACGAGTCCGACCGAAAAAAAACAGACTATGATTCATATCACAGGAAGTCGACTCTTACAGCAGTCACAAAATTTTTCGATTACGCATATTAACATGAGATATAGTTCGAAAACTATATGCTCAAGAACAAGTTTCTCTTTTTTTAATAAGATTTTTAGATTTTTATTGATAAGAGAATTTAGTAAAAAAATCATTTTAGTATGTTTTCAAGTGGGACAGCAAAATTACAAAATCTGATTTAATTTTTGTGATTTCCATGTTGTCCATGTGTGATTTTCACATTTAGCATAGACCTAAAAATTTTTCTGTAATTTGTTCTAATTTTATGGTAATTTAAAAAAAATTAACTTGATTAAGAATCACAGGAAATCGACAACTCTGGAATTAGGGTACTTGACTTTATTTCAATTTGAAAAAAAAAAAACGTTAATTTGTGTCTGGATTTTTTGTACGATATTTTTTCAATTCAGGCAGATTTGCGATGAATTTGATTAACGTAAAAAAACCTAAAACTTTTTTTAAATGCTAACAAAAGACTGAAAATCGATATAAAAGATAGTTTTCTAATAACAAAAATAAAATAATAAATTAAAAATAAATTTAAAAAAAAATTAAAAATTGATTAAAACTATTAAAATTAATGAAACTTTGAACAGTGCAGAATCGAATTCTAAAAATTCATGTAGAACGCTGTACAAATTCTAGAAAATATATATGTATTGTATGAATCCTATAAATTTTTGAAAAGATACTACTTTCTGAAAAATCGGTTAAAATAATCAAAATCGTTGAAATTTTCAATATTAGAGTATCTAATACCCTTTAGTATTTTTTGTATTTATGATTGCATATTTTCGATGTTTTTTGAGCATATCATATCATTGTTTCGTTCGTATCAGCGCGCGATTATTACTTTTTTTTGTGCATATTTTCGGTCATTCTAGAAATGACACACTACTTATCTTCAACTTTGCATTTTTACCTCCTAATTACCCAAGTTCATTCTACATAATTGCCATATTTTCGTGCACTCGTAAAATTTTCCTCATAAGAATGTTTCGAGCTTCAAAAAAAAGTTGAGGAAGTCAAAAATGGCTACATGACGAATGGTCGCGTTTCGCGGTACGAAGCCCTTCTTGCGGAGCTAAAATTATATGTTCGCATTCCGGCTGCCCTCGATACGATTAAAATCGATCCACACCAGCGAACTCGACTCTTCGGGCCTTACGCCCTGGCATCGACGTCGCCGTTTTGTACGTGCAACCCTGCACCCAGACACGTACAACTCGCAGCTGACTCCGTATTGTTCCCGCTGAAGGTGAAGTCATTAATTTTCCCGCGAAAGAGAGGCAGATATAGAAAGAGAGACCCTGAAACTCGGACGAGAATACGATGCGTGCCCCACACGTCACATCTAGATGCACGGGCTTCGGTCAGCGGGTGACTCGGTGCCGTTGTCAATTGATGATGGACCCAGCGACTTTTATTTACCTCGTGCAAAAAAAAACGGGGTTTTTGCCCTGTGGTTGATAAACTATGGTGAATTTACCAGTGGAAAAATGAACTGATTCGTAGTAAGATTCTGGGGCGTAGGCAGAGCGAATTTTCGGTATTTGAATCTTTTCCAGAAATTCGGGTGAAATGTGAAATTTGTGACTTAACTATCTCATAACTAGAAAGAAATTTGTTGTATTGAATAGATAATTTCTACTTAATCTCAAAGACACTTTTTCGAAAAAATTACTTTTCGTAGAAATCATCATTCCGCGCAATGACTCAAGCTGCATTCAGGCTTCATGTTTTCAACGTGGTTTATCATTCCGTCATTATCTCAAAAACACAGTCTACGAGAATGACAAATTTAGCAATTGTCACCTATTTAAAAAACTTTGACATTTTCTGCATAAAGCCACTTGGTGGCAACAAATACCCAGTAAGACACCCTATCATTCACTCAGGCATTACATAATCGTACGATTTTCATATTCCCTTCATTCTCTTACCCCATCAGCTAATCGTCGTTCCACGTGACCTGGGTCGAGACAACGCGCGTCCCATTAGTCCCTGTCATCGCGTCCCAAAAAAAGCTCCGCACAAAGAACGAATCAAAACCCGTGGAAGAAAAACCAAAAACAAGTAACATTTGTTCTCTTCTATCAGACTATGAGAAGGAATTTTCGAACAACTTGAAGAATTGATACCGGTTTTGGAAGATATTCTATTTAGTTTTTCAAATTTTTTTGGTTCTTTGCAAAAGTTTCATTTAATTAGTGAATGGAAAAAAAATAAAAATGAAAGGATTATTAATAGTTATAAAATATCGAGTTTAGAGTTGGAACTTTGTTATAATAAGCTGTTACAGTACTAGTACAGTTACAGCGTCATAATCGTACCATTTCACAGTACGAAAACGCTATTACCGTACTCGTAATGTAATATACTATTTGAGTTCCGTCTTGTGATTGCATATTTAAGAAAACGGTCAATATTTTTAGTTCAGAAATACTGATTTTCTTCATTTTCTGACTAGCTGGAGAATCAATCTTATTATAAAATATAAGAAACAGTTCTTAAAAAGTTAAAAAAATTTATCGTCATTCCATGTTTGACATTGATCCTTTCTATTTGATTTTTTAATTTATTATTATATGTATTTTGATAAATTATTTTTCAAATTTTACGCTCAAGTTTAGACATTAAAATGTATTATAGTTTAATTACAAATATAACATTAAGTGATCTCAAATCTACATTTATTTTTTAATGCGTTTCTTACGATTCAAGGCATCTTATTAATAAGGTTTTTGAGTTATAAATTTTCAAGTTTATTTCGTTCTTCTTTCAAAGCAGTTAACAACTGAAAAAAATTTTCCTAGGTAGTTATTTAGACCTTACCAATGAAGGGGGAGGGGGATGGATTATTATTATTTTTCTTGGATATATGCCTAATCATACTTTTTTATTTTTTGATATTAACCTAAAAAACTTTAGAACTATCCCAAAACTATGAAATATCCAATGAATTGAACACATTTCAAAAAAATTTGAAAAGTCTTGGATGGCCTGTATGATATTTGAAGTTCCAAAAATTTCTTTGAATGTAAAAAATATTGGAAGTATGAAAAGTTGTTAACACAGGCGCAAAATTCGAAAAATCTGTGAAATCTCGGGAATAGTTCATAAACTTCGTAGATTATGTTCATTATCATGTTTTTTCTATAATTCTACAATACTGTTTTTTTATTTTTTGATAAAAATCTAAGTATCTAGAAAAGTATAATAAAATTATATAAATTTCAATGGTTTGGTTACATTTTTATGAAACTTTGACAAGTTAAAAACATTGAAAACGTAAGGGACTTTCAACAATTTCATCAAGTTCAAAAACCTGTAGATCTCAAAAAAAAGTCCGAACATTTTGTAAATAGTGCTCATCATTTTTTTCAAAATCGTTTACAATTTTTTTTTTCACTTTTTGGTAAAAATCTGAAAAACTTGAAAAATATAAGAAAATTACGAAAAGTTTTAATAAATTCGACAAAGTAATGTATACCAAACCATGCACGATTTTTATAGTCGGTATCATTTGAGAAATATAATGAATTTTGAAAAATTAAAAAACCATGGAAAACAGAAGTATAATTCTGAAAAATTAAATTCGCAGAGTTTCAAGTTCATAAAATTACTAGATCACCTTGAGGGTCATATTTCTATTAAATTTCTATGATGTTTTTTTATTTCTTGATACAAATCCGAAAAACTCGAAAAGTATAAAAAAATTAACCTCAATAGGTTAGACAAATTTAAACAGAATTTGGAAAGTTTCGAATTGTTTGTAGAATCTTTAAAAGTTTGAAGATTGTTAGTAACTCTGAAAAATTCAAAAAAATTGTAGAATTTCCGAAAATGTTAATATTTCATATACTGCAGCAAACTTCAAAAATACCGTAAAACTGCAGAAACAAAGTTTTATCCTTAAAATTTACAAAAATCTTAAAGTTCCATCGTACGACGATAATCCATAATTTTGAAAATCATCAAATTGTAGAGTTTCAGTTAGTATTGATATATTTTGTTAATACTGAAAAAATTCTGAAAATTCGGTAAAACTACAATTTGTAAATTGATTTATCTGACTCATCAACATAGCAGATTGTGAATGTTTTACTACACCATTACAAAACTTGCAATAACGTCCCACCACCAGCATTCAAAATTGTTTAGCAAATATTTGTTCACTTTTATTATTAAAATAAACTACGAAAAATTTAGTGTCCCAAGAGTTTTGAACTGCCGTGCATTCTCCCAGTAACCAAAACCAATCTTTGTATCCTAAAACCCACAATCCATAACATTCAATTTATCAATCAGGAATCAAAATAAAAGCTCAAGATTTTTAATTTCCACGCGGAAAGAAATGGTTTGTTTACAGCAACCATTGATTTAGTAAAATATTGATCTGCTAAAGTTTTGGATACAACAACCAAAACTTTGGTTATGACAACCAAAGCTTTTGTTATAGCTACTATTGCTCAATTTTCATGACCGATCATTAAGTTATAATAACCAAAAATTGTGATATCATGCCTAAAGTTTTGGTTGTACTACAGAAAACTTTGGTGAGCTCATATTTTACTAAACCAATGGTTGCTGTAACCAAAAATTTCTCTCCTTGCACTTATTTAAACTAACAATAAAAAAGATTGTTTCCGTTTTCTCGAAACGAAATTCAAAGAGCTTCTATTTGAATTTCCTGATGGATACATCCACAAAAATAAGATGAAAGGCGGGTTTGGCGTCTAAGACAATGTCGGTGAATTACGCGACATTTATACAGTGGGACAGGGAGCGATTCCTCTCGGAAGTTTGTCCCTTTTGATCGTCCAGTGCGTTTCTTTAGCTTAGCCGGTGGTAAAAGATGAGGCCTAGGTTGCACATAAGCCACTCCGCGAGCATTTATTTATGGCTCGAGGTCGCTGGAGTACAACACGCGGCTACGCCCCTACAGCAAGAGCACTTTGCACTCCCTTGCAACACCTACGGAATGAAGTCGTCGCGCGCCTCCGACACATCCGTCTTTGATTTCCTTTGGCGCGGATTTAGCCCTAGCGTACCAAAGTAACTAATATTTACTTTGTTCAAAAATTTTTGCCACGACAATCTTTAAGAAATTCTACGAAGTTTTGGCTGTGAACTTGAATAGTGCGAAAATAAAATGACAATGAAGGTTTAAACAATTATTTTTCTTGGAATACTGTCGGGATTTGTCGGATTTTTTGAAATTTTTAGTAAAATATCAAATTTTAAAAGTTTTGGAATAATCTTGCATGATTAGCAAGGATTCTAAATTCCAAGAGCTTTTTTAATTAACAAGTAAAAATTACTTGTATATCCTGTACTGTCCTGTACGATAATATTCAGGAAAGTCTATGAAATATTAACTTTGAATCTGAATATTTTTATGCTAATGAAAAATGAATTAAAACAATAAAGGTTAAAACAATTATTTGCCTTGAAATATTCTTTGAGTTTGTAGGATTTTTAACAATTTTTTTCAAAATGGCCAATTCGAGAAATTTTGAAATCTACTGGTGGAGTTCACGAATTCTAAATTTTGAAGGGATTTTGATTACATTTTATTTCTTAAACACAGGAAAAATCACTCCAATGTCTTGTATAACGATAATGAGGAAATTCTACGAAATCTTCACTTAGAATCTGAATATTTTTATGCTAGTTTAATATGAAACATGAAATCAAAGGTTAAAACAATCATTTTCTTTGTAATTATTTCGAATTTGTTAAATTTTTCATAATTTTTAATGAAATATCAAATTTCAAGAAATTTCTGAATAGCCTCAAAGAATAAATTTGCGAGAATTTTTAATTTCAGAAGTTATTTTCAATTAATTTTCATTTCTAAGATACATGGAAAATTTCCTTCATCTTCTATTGTTCAAAAGAAGTGATACTGTGTACTACGTGCAACTGCATTTGATAATAATTTATTAAAACTTATATATCATGCTTGAAAAAAAGTAAATTCGGAAAATTTGCATTGATCAACTGAAAAAATTCTAATAATCAATTCAAAATCCATTATCACGAATTGTATCTCTCATTGATTTTGAACGATGATTTTCTTTATATGATTTGCAACAAAATAAAAGCTGAAAATTAAGGCCAGGAACGGAATAATTCAATATAATTTTATTTTTGGGTTCGAATATAAAAAGAAAAATAGAAATTTTGAAATTAACCAACTGGTAAATTTTGATATATTAAGTAAATTTCGTTGAAATTAAAATAAGCACAATTATCAAAATGGTTGATATGTCAAAACAAATTATGATACATTATGTACCTGTTTTTTTTTATTGATTGCTTTTTTGAAATAAAATATATGAATCTAGATGTACCTGAAATTACATATGAAACATATGAAACATATGAAACAAACAAAAAAAATGGTAAATTTGGTTTTTTTTCTATGCAAAAAATTCACAACTTTTAAAATTTTACATCAAAAACATCAAAATCGTGAAGCTTACTTATTTTGATATTTATATTTTTCATTTCTCAGGCCCATAATCATAACTGTTCAAAAAAAAATTTTCTTACCCTTTTTTTTGCTTTTTTTTGTAATAAGTTCGATGAAAAAATTCATTACAAAAAACTAATCAGATCTTAAATTTGAAATATTTGAATTTCAATGGGTCAATAGCAGTGAGCTGTATTTTTTCATATATAAGTCTAAGTCGCGATTCTGAAATTCAAACACGAATTTTTTCAGTTGTTTAATTTCTAAACATTATTCGATTCAGAGTTCCGAACTTTTTTCCTATTCCTATATTTTTTGTTAAATAATTATGTCAATCCGAAAATCGTTATATTCAAAATTATATTCATCGCAATTAGAGCTTTACAAAAATCTATTGAATTGCAGTAAATAAAGTAAATAATAAGAGTGGGTAGATTTTGAAAAAAAAATGATCTTTTTCGTTTCCCTATTTCAGTTAATGCGTCAGAAATACCAAAGTTTTATAATAAACTAATAAGAAAAAACTGTTCTTATTACCTTTCTTAGTTAAAATAATAAATAATCCAATGTTCCTAAGTTTTTTTACCCTACTCTCAGGTACAAATTTAAAAACAATTTTTCTCCTTTATTCCTTTATTTCACAAACGTTTGAAACTTTAGGCACATCTATATTTTCTACAGCAATCATTATCAAGCAATACTCCACATCATCATCATTACGAACGTATGCAAAACACAAGAATCTACCTCTATCCATACAAACCAAACAACTAACCCACAAAAAAATTCTTCACATTCTTCATACAATTCCTGACTGCGTATATTTTTCTTTCCGCGTTCATCATCTATTTTTTTCCAAGGCCACCTAAAATAACCCAGTGAGCGAATAAAACCTACGTTATCGAGACGAATTAATCGCCCACTTTTTTGATCCCCTCTCCCCCCATCCCTAGGAAAAGACAAAAAAGGGGGAGAACCCCCACTTATTTTCCCCTCACGACCCCCTCAGCCCATCCTATTGGACTAAATTTAGCAACATTCGCTTTCCGGAAGTCGTCCTTAATTCCCGGCGTTACATTCGAGGGTCTTCTGGAATCGGGCGCTCATAATGGTCCGTATATGAGAAGACCATCAAATAAATCACGCGGGATCAACGTTTCTCCGCGCTTACGTCACTATCTTAAATTGTTGGAGTGCTTCGAATAAATCGGTTGTACCGCAGATTCGTGGACGCAGCGCGATTATTAATGTCCCGCGATTCGCGATTAATCGATCTACCCCCCTTTCCTGCCACCCCTCCCACTCCCCCCTTTGTCGCCAAGAGCTGCGTTTTCGCGACGAGTGAAAACAAACGGCCAAACACTGCGCGACTTTGATCTAGCGTTTGCACGGCCCGCGTGGAACGTCCGAACATGATATTTACATTTGCGTTTTTTTTAATGAACATCATGAGATTAGAAACTGTTGTGGATTCTTGAGGATACTTCGGAAGTATCAATGGAAAGGTGGAGAAGCATGGAGTAGAAATATTAGGGAAAATATCTAGTAATTTTTACTGAATGCACTGTAAAGAATAATCGCAATTTTTCCAACTTGTTAATGAAAGTTTTCCAAATTGTTTGAGTATTTAAAGAAAATGGAAAATTTGCTATGCAGGTATGTCACTTTTGCAATAATTTTCCGAAAGATTCTATACGTGAATGTGAAAAATCCTACACAAATGTATGGGAATTACATACAAAGTATGGAAAATTTTCGAATTATGTATGAACAAAAGCTTCATATAATGTATAGGAAATTTTTTTCACTGTGTAGTTTATGGAAATAAGAAACAGCTGAATGATGGAATCTTCAGTAATATATGAATATTTGAAAGTTTCATATAATTAAGTAATTTACCCTATGCATCGAACAGTACTATACTCTTTGATTTTTCAGCAAAGAAATATTGTCAAGTTTCAGAATTTTTAGAAAATTGAGAGATTTGTTTACTGTTTTTACATGTTTATGTTTATCGGTAGGTACTTTTCTACATTATCATAAAAAAGTTGTTCGGATTTTTAAAAAACGATCAAATATGGAAAGTCTATCACGAGTATGATATTAAAGAAAATTCCATTCATCAAACGACTAATTGAAGGTCCCGATTGAATAAGGGGTTTCGCGCTCGGCCAGTAGGCAGGGGAGGGGATGACACGCTGAAGCGCCGGGCTTTTCGAAGCCCGAAATT
>JAPYZL010211143.1:0-11184 GCA_030522825.1 Platygaster orseoliae | reverse complement strand
GCGACTAGTGGTCGAAGGAGAATCATTCCACTCGCGTGTTTACCGCTCTCGCTACGCTCGCGCGGCAAACTCCACGCTCGTGGAATGTTCTCCTTCTCTAACTAGTCGCACAATATACTATTGCTGTACCTTTGTTTTATTATTAAAATTCTTTTACTATTAAATTACTATTTTCATAAAGGTTTATTTTAGTACTATCGCAATTGAAAATCAATCGTTTCTAATTTTCAATGTTTATAACTTTTTCTGGCGATTTTTTAATTAGCATATTCTACAAAATGAAAAATTAAAAAGACAGTAATACAATAATATAACAAAAGTTATGCCATGAATGAGAAATTTTAATATTTCAAGATCAGATAAATTTGGGATTTTGATATTTTAGATACAGGAATTTAAAAAATTTTGCGTATTTCGTAAAACAGTATTCAAATGACTGTATTTCTTTAAATTCGTTTAATAAAATTATGATTTGCTTTCTTATTATTTAAATTAAGTGTTTCCTATTCAAAAGTTTGTAGATGAAAATTTTTATTCAATTAACTGCTTGATAAAATAAATGGAAAAACTGAGAAATAAATACATTAACAGAAGTTATGGATATAGATTCAACTAATTGGAAATAATAAATTATAAATTAACAAAACTGAAAAAATAGTCGTTAGCATCAAACTCAAACTTTTTTTGAAATAACGCTACAAAATTTATTAAGGTGTACAATAAGTATATAACAAAAGTGGAGAACATAATTTGATAATAAAATTAAGGCAATTTTCAAGGCAAAAAAGTCGAAATCAATAGTTTACAAAAATTTCACCTTCAAAATTGCATATACTGACTGTGACAGAAATTAAAATTCAAGATGAAATTTGTTGATATTTAAAATAAAAATATTCTCTCAACATGAAAAACGCTAAAATGAGTCTTTTCTTTGGAATAATTTCAGGTGACAATGTAGTGGCGATCCCAACGTCCGCGGGTAGCCGCGATGTTTGGGAAAATCAGCGAGCCATCTTGAACGATGAGCCGGAAAATCCTCGGTTCTGCCGGTCCCGGAATTCGGAGTTTTCCAGCCCGAAGCGTTCCCGGCATTACCCGGCGCCTTTGCCCCCGGGCTCGACCTGTTGCAAGGTCAATGTCAGGGACATCAGCAAGTACTTCGACAGCCCCAACAAGGAGAACCAGCCGGGTCACCAGGTGAGCGGTGCCAACGCCGAGGGCATGGGGGCGAATTTGAGTCGGCACAACGGTAAGGGCCTCAACGGCCGAAGGAGCCAGTCATCCGGCAACCTCTGCGATCCCAAGGGCAAACTCAACACCGTAGGAAAAATATTGGTACCCTGTTCGAGTGCGAAAGAAAGGTCAGTGTAGCTTCAAATAATAGTATATTTCTTCACTAGTGTGGAAAAGATTTTTTTTAACGAATCTGAGAGTTGCGACGCGAGTCTAAGGTGAGGGTTGTAATCTGATGAGTTAAAAAAGTTGTTTGACACTAGTCAAGGACTATATTTTATTCAACAACGTGTGGAAATGCGACTTTTCCACACTAGTTGAATAAAGTAATTAATCAGATTCAATGATTAGAAATATCACGAAAAAGTAGGACTTTAACAGAACTTGACAGAACAAATTATTTTTTGTAGAAGTAGCTAATTTTTTTTTGCCTCATTATGCATCGAATTAATAAAGTTTATATAGAAATTTACAGAAAAATGAAAAATCCATAAATTTGATGGAAAACTAGAAATTAATGTAAATTTCAATACGTTAGCATCGAATTCAAGAAATTTTTAAATATTTTAAGGATTTTTCATATTTTTTTTTGTTTTTTTTAAAGTGTTTATGACATTTTGTAGGGTCTTATAGAACTCTTATAGATTTTTACCAATACTCTAAATATTTATATTTATATTTTTTTATTTCATATATCGTACGTTTTTGTCAAGATTTTCTTATACTTTGAGCATTTATTCATAGTTTGTTTATGACTCAAAATATTTTTTGATATTTTTATGAATTCATATCTAAATTTCTAGAATTCGATGCTCCAGAGTTCAAGTTCCTCTGATTCTAAACATTTTTAAAAATTCTATTTTTTTTTTTTTTTCATTAATCACCGTGGGTTATGACAATTTCTCAATTTTATTTTTTTAATGTTATCGTAGCCAAAAATTTGTAATTATAATTTTTTCAAAACCAGGATTGTTGAGTTTTTGAAGTTAGTATAATAAATAATCCTGAATTCTATTTAAATTTGATAACCAACAGAAAACCATGTATTACAACCTCCAGATTTAAGTAAATATATTTTGTATTATGTACACCATTTTTTATTATTATTTTTTCTCACAAAATACAATGACCTGAAATATCACGGAAACAAAAGATTTGCTGCAGCAGCAAAAAATATGCTGCTTCAACACGACTTGACAAAAAGAATTATTTTTTGCAGCAGTAGCTTTTTCTTATTGTCCCATTATATATCGAATCTGAAGAATTATGTAGTGATTTATAGAGAAATTAAAATCCATAAAATTAATAAAAATTCAAAATCAATGTAAATTTTAATACTAAATAATAATGATAGTGTTACATAGAAGATGATTATTAGATGAATAAATTCAAATTCATTTTATTAATGAAGATTTTATTCTAAATATAAAGTAATAATGAACATATTTTAATCCAAAAAGTTTAATTTGTTGTGAAATTGATATTCATTAATGCTAGTTATTGTAATAATTTTTTGTAAAAAGATATAATAATACAATATATTCATTTCATTGTTTTTATCAAATTTACATGCCAGAAGAAAAAATGTAGTATTTCTAATTTTATTGGTATTTGAAAAAAATTAGTACATGTTAATTATTTATACTGTGAACGTTGATAATATTAGATAATTAAAGTATCACAAAAAATACTAATTATCTAATTTTTTTGTACGCTGTGGAATTTCATCGATATTATTGAGATTCAAATTTGAAAAAACATTTTGAAATAATGAGGACAATAAATTATGCAGTGCTAATTTTTAGTGATAATTCCATAATTACTGTATTATTCTCGGATATTCTTATAATTACAGAAATTATTAATTTTGATTAAAATTCGTATAACAATATAATTTTGAAGATATTAATAATATATTAGGTTAAAATCAAGTTTATTTATTCATTTTTATAATGTGATAATTTTTTTAAAATTTTTAAAAATTAAATGCACTTTTTTAAAGATTTAGTAGCTTGAATCTTTTGTTTTTAACATTTATGACTAATTTTAAATTTTGTTTTGATTTTATTTTCGAATTCAAAAAATTTTCGAATATAGTTAGAATTTTTGATATTTTTGTATTTTTGAAGTGTTTTTTAGATTTCGTAGCCTTTTATATGACTGTTATTGATTTTCACTATTTATCTTGATTTTCAAAAAATGTTTTTTTAGAATTCGACGGCCTTGATTTCTAAGTTTCAAATACTGTACTTTTTTGTTCAGATTTTACAGAAAACAGATTTATATAGAATTCTCATACTTTGAGTATTTCTCAAGAATTTGTGTATGACTTAGAATACTTTTTAATATTTTTATTAATTTATGTCTAAATTTATATATTTCGATGTTTCTCAAATTTTAAATAGTTTTGTGTAAGTTATAGTTTTTTTTTTTTATTTATCAATCACTGAGTCACAACAATTTTTCAAATTTATTTTTTCGGTATTATCCTAGCCAAACAGTTATATCATAATTTTTCTAAAGCCAGGATTACTGAATTTTTCAAGTTAGTGCAATAAATAATCCTGAATTCTATTCCAATTTGATAACTAACAGAAAACCATACGTTACGTTCTTAAGAATAAAAGAACAACATTTTTTATTCTTGTTCTTTTCAAATACTTAATTTTTGATAATCATTATCATCAAGTCAAGGCAATATTTTCTTATTATTATTAGTAGTTATCTCACTGTGAAGAATGTAAGCCTTCAAATTCGATAACTTCTAGCCAAATTATTTTTTTAATTCTTTATTGTTTTCTACAGATTATTTTACTATAATTTTTGTTTAATATTTTTTTTTCATTCTTTTATTATTTATTTTATATATTTTATTTTCTTATTATTATATTGCTACAGATTATTTCGTTATTATTTATATTTTTATTGATTTCAAAATAATAATTAATTCCACTGTAATTCCCCATCATTCATTTCTCGTTACAAAAGTCGAAAAATCAATCCAGAATTTCTTTCCATCGAAATTCTTAAATCAAACAAAAACAATGCAATGTTTTCTCAATCCCACAGAATGTTATCGCCAATTTGTACCAAATAATCGATCGTCTAATGTGCCTTAATCCGCTCCAGAGTGACTCGTTATCGCCGTTTTTCCGCATGCACATCCAGAGAGTTCAAAGCATTTAGTAGTAGCCCGTAATAGCAGCCAAGTGCTAATAGCTCGCCGTAATTAAATCCCGACGAAATTCTCCCCGCGAGCGAACACGATTCGCTCCACTTTGTACGCCCCCGATCCCAACAACCCGAAAATAAGGTCAGTTCAACGCTCTTCTCTCGGATTACGTCGTTCCAAAATAAAATCCAAGTTCCCCAACTTTCCCCAAACTTTTCGCTAGAGAACTTGGACGGCTCTTCAGGAATCCAGCCGTTTTTTCCCGACGTTTTCGACAAGTTTTGGTCGCATTTTTTCGTATGCTCGGCGTCAACATTCAAGATGAAATCGCTGGAGTCGATTGCAAGGAAAATTGCGTGATTTTTCGAATATTGCTTATTCTACGTATTCATCATCATTATTTATCAGAATTATATATGTTGCAACTATGACAATTATGTTAAATATTGAAGGGAAATCAATGGTATCATTGGTAATGAAAAGTTATCAGAACCTTGGAAACTATTAGAAGAGAAAGTATGAATACCTAATGAAATAAATGATAAACTAGAGAAAATGATTATATAACTAAGACTTATTTACTATGGAAATTATACAAAAACAATATAATGAAACTATATGAACTATTGGCAGAATGAAAATTGATCTAACTATAGAATCTCTGGATACTACTGAAATATGAACTATTGGAACTGTGGAAATTATTGAAAGAGAAATTATCAAAACGATTGAAACTTTTGGCACGGATACTATAGGAACTATTGCAACTATAGAAAACTATAAAAAGGAAAATTTTTAACATAATCAAATGAATTTTAAACTGGAGGAAGAGATTATATAATGAAGACTACTTTACTATAGAAACTATAGAAGAATAATATATTGAAAATATGCAATCTTTTAGCAGAGAAAAATTACTTTTCTTTGACCAATAGGTAATTCTATTAAAAACAATAGAAACCATGAAAACTATTGAAGGCTAAACTACAAGAACTATGGAAACTATAGAAAACTATAGGAAGCGAATTTATTTTAACTATAGAAGCTAGTAAAAGATAAACTATTGAAACTGTTGAAATAGAAATTATTGATACTATTGAAATTATTGAAACTATTGACATAATTATTACAGGAGCTATAGTAACTATGAAAACTATTGGTAGAAAAATGATTGAAACTATAGAAACTATAAAGACCACTAAAAGATACACTATTGGAACTATGGAAACTATATAAATAGAAATTATTAAGAATATTGAAACTATTAAAACTATTGGCATTGATACAATAGGAACGATTGAAACTCTAGAAAACTATAGGAAGAAAAATTGTCAACATAATCAAATAAATTATAAACTAGAGGAAGGGATTCTGTCATTGAGACTAAATTACTATAGAAATTATAGGAGAACAATATATTGAAACTATGAAAACTATTAGCAGAATGAAAATAATTTTTCTTTGACTAATACGTAATCCACTAAAAAATATAGAATCTATGAAAACTATTGAAGGCTAAACTATCAGGACTATGGAAACTTTTGACAGAAAAATTATTAATACTATTGAAACTATTGAAAATATTGGCATGGGTATTATAGAAACTATCGATACTATGAAAACTATTGGTAAGAAAATTATTGAAACTATAGAAATTATGAAATCTACTGAAAGATAACCTTTGGAATTATATAAACTGTTGGAAGAGAAATTATTGATATAATTGAAAGTATTGGCATGGATATTATAGGAACTATTGAAACTATAGAAAACTATAGGAAGCGAATTTATTTGAACTATAGAAACTCTGGAAACTACTAGCAGATTAACTGTGCGAACTATGGAAACTATTGAAAGTCAAATTATTGATACTATTGAAATTATTGACATGGTTATTATAGGAACTATAGAAAATTTTGAAACTATTGGTAGGAAAATGATTCAAACTATATAAACTATGGAATGTACTGAAAGATAAACTATTGGAACTATGAAAACTATTGAAGGAGAAATTACTGATTACATTGAAACTATATAAACTATGGAAAAAACTGAAAGATAAACTATCGGAACTATGAAAATTATTGAAAGAGAAATTACTGATTACATTGAAACTATTGAAACTATGAACATGGGTATTATAGGAATTATTGAAACTATAGAAAACTATACAAAGCAAAATCATTGAAACTCTAGTAACTACTAACTGATAAACTATTGGAACTATGGAAACTTTTGAAAGAGAAGTTATGAATATTATTTAAACTATTGACATGGTTATTATAGGAACTAAATCAACTATGAAAACGATTGGTAGAAAAATGATTGAAACTGTAGAAACTATGAAGACTAGTGGAAGATAAACTATTTGAACTATGGAAACTATTGAAAGAGAAATTACTGATTATATTGAAACTATTGGCATGGGTATTATAGGAACTATTGGAACTATAGAAAACTATACGAAGCAAAATCATTGAAATTCTAGAAACTACTAACAGATAAACTATTGGAACTATGGAAACTTTTGAAAGAGAAGTTATTAATACTATTTCAACTATTGATATGGTTATTATAGGAACTATTAAAACTATGAAAACTATTGGTAGAAAAATGATTGGAACTATAGAAACTATGAAGACTACTGAAAGATAAACTATTGGTACTATGAAAACCATTGAAAGAGAAATTATTGATTATATCAAAACTATTTAAACTATTAGCATGGATATTATCGGAACTATTCATACTATAGAAAACTATAGAAAGGGAAATATTAACACTATCAAAACTATTGAAGCAACTTAATACTTTCCTAATAGTTTCTTATAGTTTCAAATAGTTTCTAATATTTTTTTAAGCCTTGGCTCGCCCTCCTGTACGACTCGGAGCAAAAAGTCAATTCATCCCCCGAGGGACATAAATTTCCCAAAATCCTGAATGATCCTGAGACTTGCAGAACAGTCGGTACACTCGACTAACTCTGGGCAAACTTCGCGTTGGCATAAACATTCGGCGGGGAATCCTAGTAAATTTACGAGCGCAGCTCGTGTGCCACGTGCAGGTATCCGGCTCGAAGGACCTTTCTCTGGTAAATGAGCAACGACACTAGCAAGGAAGGGAAATTGTATGCAAATACTGAGTTACCAGTGGCGAACCCAGGGGGAGGGGGGGAGTCCCTCCTGAAATTCGGAAAAAGTTAATACTTTTAGTACTTTTCATTTTATAAGGGAATTTTCGTGATTTCAGGAAGACTTTTATGGATAGAAAAAAATGACTTTAAGTAATTTGTTTTCTTTGAATTTCTATTTTTAAAAAATTGTTCCCCTTTTATTAATGATCGATAAAATAACAAAGAATACTTACAAAAACAAATCATACTCTTCACTACTAAAATTCCTGGATTTCCTTCGACATGATGAGATGAAAGAAAGAATTGAAGTGATGGGAAACGCTTCTCATTCAGGATGTAAGAACTCAGTAAGCATTATTCGCGTGCAAGCAAGGTTATTGTACCAAGGGCACTTGCGTTTCGCCTCCCACGCTCGGGCACTTTTTTCTCCTCCGTTTGTATTTCGTTAATAACACGCTCGTGCATAATTCCCGGCTACTTCCTTCGCCTTTAGGGACGGTAATTAATGCGCCTTTTCCGAAGTCGCGATACCGTCGGCCGAGTCTTGTGAGTTCATCTCCAATAATTGCCTTCTTTTCAGCCTTTCTTTCGCGCCACACGAACGGCTGCCCGAGTTAATGCGCGTGACATGCTAATTCCATGGGTGTCTGCAGACACGAATTTACTCTGCGAGACGTGATTTAAAGTGCTGTAGTTGAAATGTTTTCCAAGCTCTTCAAATCATGTCAATGCTTCAGAAGTAGGTTGTACTGAAAAAAAATCTTGCACTTTTTGCCAGATATATTGTATTTTTTACTGGGTTATTGTAGTTTTTACCATATTTTCGGAAATCCTGCAAAAATATAATATAATTCTTGCTACAAGTAATTATATGTATAATTTCAGCGTACAAAAAACGCTTTATAAAAAATATTTTCAATAATCTCTTCAATTGTTCAACAAATTCCTAAGAACATCCACAAATCTTCGATTTTCCCTTTCATTTCTCTGTCCTCCAGATTTATCTCGAAACCTCAGATTTTCAACTCACGAAAACTCCACAAACAAGAACGTCGAAGAAGCCTCAAGCATCGAGCAGAAGTTTTTCAAAAGCCTCGATGAAAAACCTGAAAGAAGCATTGTTCGGATGGAAAACTTAACAGAAAATTTCTTGGAGAGGAGGTTCGATTGTTCTTCCTCTGAAAACGATGCCAGATTGCGATAGAAAGAATTGTCTTTCAAGAGCCGGCGCCGTCTTTAGCGCGGCTTTGGATTATGCAATTACGCACTTTGCATGAGCGAGGTCGATCGCGGCGTCCGGTAATTTCCCGTTGGCGGCCGCACTTTGCGATCGTATTTTACGGGTGCTAAGTTGTGGCCGTTACATTAAATCGGATAATCCGAGCCGTTCAGGCGTTTCTTATGCGACGTTCAGAGCTTTACTCATATACTTTTTTGCTGACTTTTTGCTCTATAATGTTGAACATTTTCCGCAGAGTCAGTTTCATTTTACAGAGCTTTTTATAAAATTTGAAAGCGTTGGTTATGAACTTATTACGGGGATTTAGGAGCACTGAAATTTTATAAAGTATAGAAGATAATGGGAGATAAAAAAATATATTGAAAATCAGGTATTTAAGAAAAATGAAAGAACGTTATGGAAAATTATTTATTGTAATATTTAGAGTATAAATAATGATTTCATTCACGTTCTTGGAGTTAAAGAAAATGAGCTTTAAAAATTTTTTTTCTTACACTTCTATGAATGGTAAATAATTGGCTAAAATAACGTTTAAACGATTTTTTTCAATTGTTTCAACCCTGTGACTAATAAAAAAATTGAAATATGAGAAAATCTTTTGAATCTTATAAAAAAATTAAAAAATTACTAAAATGTTAGAAATTTATGGAATGTAGGTTTTTTGAAAAATATAAACAATCATTTAAAATGCATCAAACTTTGGATTCTTGAGTAACAAATTTGAAAAAACGTATATAGCTATTTTTTAAAATATGAAAAATCTTTCGAAATACTTGAAAATGCTACTATAATTTTACGAAGATTGCAAAATGAAAGTACGAAAAATCCTTGAAATACCGAAAATATGTGTATACATAATTTATTTTAAGAATCTAAAAAATTATCCTAATTTATTGAAAATTTCATTCTGGAGCATCGAGTTTTACAAATCTATAAAACAACTTACAAAAATAATACAAATTCATAAAAATACTAAAAAAACACAACAAAATTTCATAGAAAAACATAAATACGAAAATTCTAAAGATCTATGAAATACTTTAAATCCTTGTCGATATTATTTCTCAAAAATTTTCAATAAATTATTAAATTTTCAGAACTTTGAAATTCATAATATCAGAAAATCCTTTATGTTGTATACGTATTGAAAAAATATAAATAATATTAAGAGGATGAGAAAAAAAAACTCATTATCTCAATGACTTGGAAATCACGTAAATAAAATCCATTTTTCGATTTACAAGAAAATGGTATTTCTTTATTATGATAAAGAAATATCATTTTCTTGTAAATCGAAAAATGGATTTTATTTACGTGATATATGTATTCTTGATGCATCAAGAAATTTCGATAAATTTGATAACCTACTTTTTTCAATTTTTCAAAATTTTATTCTGCAAAAAAACTACATTATTCTTGTTTTTATTTATTTTTTTTTCCTCGTCAATGACTATAAATTATCGAATCTCGAAAAATGGTTATTTTCTTGTAGATCGAAAAAAAGTTTTCATTCAAAAATTACTTTATTTATTTTTAATCAAGGTACTGTGAAAAAATTTTTTTTTCGAAAGTCGGAAAAGCATAATTTCTTAAGAGTTAATTAATTTTTTATCATTGTCGAAGAAAACAAAAAGTAGAACAAGATTGAAGAATTCTTTTTTTTTTCAAAATAAAATTTCTGAAAAGTGGAAAAGGTTACCGAAATTCATCAAAATTTATTGATAATAAGAAAAATTATTTTCTTGAAAATGGGGAAAAATTTTCTTACTGTAAAATGAATTTTTTACTTTTTTTTTATTTTGGGGATTGCAAAGACAAAATTTTCAGAAAGTTGTAAAAATAATTTTTTGCAAAACACTCCGCAAAATTATTTCGTACTCAGGCCTTTTGACGTATAGTACTTACTTTTCTGACCTAGGCCGGCAAAGTACTTACTTTGCTGGCCTAGGCCGGAAAAGTAAACAGCTGTGCGCTGTTTTGTGGTGCAAGTAGCCGTTTTTTGCTTCCTCTTGTTTTTTGGAAGCAAAAAACACGTTTAAAAAAAAATAAAATTTTTTTTCAAAAAATTCATTCCTTTCAAAGAACTACTTTTTCAAAAAATTTGTTTTCCAAAAATTTTTTTTAATTTTTCCAAAAAATTTTTTTTTTAATTTTTTTTTTTCAAAAATTTTTTTTCGAAAATTTTTTTCTTCAAAAAATTTTTTTTTAAAGAAAAATTTTTTTACAAAACAATTTTGTTTTTCGAAAAAACTTTTTCTTTCGTAAAAAAATTTATTTTTGAAAATTAAGAAAAAAATTTTTTTTCATGTATAGTAAATACTTAAAATACTGTATGTACAGTATGTTGCTTTTTGCAGAGTGTTTTGCAAAAAGTAGAGTGTGCACCTCGGCCATCAAAGTAGGCCC
>JAPYZL010211142.1:0-22086 GCA_030522825.1 Platygaster orseoliae | reverse complement strand
TCCCCACTCCTCGTAAGAGCGCGTCTATTGTTTAAATTTCAAATTTGAATAACTTCTTTGTTTTTGAGTTTTGCAAAAAGTGGTAAAGGACTTTTCGAGTCGAAATTGAAAAAGGAATTCAGGATTTTTTTTTTATCACGGACTTTGGGACACCCTGTATAAATAGTAAAAATAGTAAAAATAATAATAACTCATCTATCATTTCATTCAACGAAAAATTTTATTCTCAGTACAATTATAATTTCGTTGAATATTTTGCATTTTTAAAGAATTCTAATTTTATAAAGAATTTTACATAAACAAAAAGAAAGTTGGTATTTGAAAAAGAAACGAAAAATCAAGGTTCCATTTTTTTTCGTTTAATAATATTAAGCATTTGGAATTTCGGTTTATATGCATTTTAGGGAATTCTTCCAAAAATGGTTTTAAAAAAATTATCTTTTGCGAAATATTGCTTTTTTCTCAAAAAACCTGATTTTGTTGGGAAAAAGTGTAATTTATTATTCAATTCACTTCTCATATTTAATTTTTTTATTATTTATTATTTTCTTACTATTTTATTATCTATTTATTATTTTTGATTTAATTTTTTTATTATTTAATTTTTGTCTCATTCAATTTTTATTATTTTTATTTATTTTTTTGAAATTATCAATAATTGAAATTTTATTATTAATTATTTCCCTCAAAAGCATAAATACCAAATTACATATTAAAAATTAATTCAATAATAAATTACACTTTTTCCTAATTAAAAAGCAACATTTCGCTAAAAACAATGTTTTTCGGGCGATTTTTGAAAGAATTTCCTGAAATGCATAATTACCATTTTTGTTTTCCATCAATATTTATTCTATTTCATTATTTTATTATTTTTTTAAATTTTGTATTTAATTATTTAAATTTTATTCCATCATATTCCTGATGATTTTATTATTATAAATTTCATCAATTTATTTTATTTCTTGCAATTAAAAAATTTTTCCTTCTTACAGTTTTTTAATGGAAAATTTAATATTTTTTTTTTTTTTTTATTTCAGCCAATCCGAATTTCATGGAAGAGCATTACAGAAAGAATTTGAGACTGGATAAAAATTTGAGGAGCGTTTACATTACATCAGAGGGTGAAAATGTATAAAAATCTTAGTAAATATTCAAATTGAAAAATAAAATCATATTAATTACTATAAATTAATTGTTCAGTTTTAATATTAATTATTTAAGTTAATATTAAAATAAAAAAATTAATATTTGTAATCTTAGTAAGTATTCACAATTATTAATTTTTCCTTAACTTTGATTGTTCATTGGTAAAATCTAAATGTTATAAAAAATATAACGTAATTTAATTAAGTTCATTCTGATTCACAAAAAAAATGTATGTGGAACTGAGTTTAAAAATTCTAAAAAAGGCAGATTCGTATTTTTTATTAAAAACACTAAGTATCCACATTTGAATATTTTGCAGTTAAATTAAAGTTAGGAAAATTTTTCAGCAATCAGAAAAGAAACATTTACCCCTTGATCGAAGTCAAGTGGAACCATTTGATTATGGTTTTTGGCAACCTGATAAAGCACCGATTGGAAAAGCCTGCCTTAAGGATGTTCTGATATTCATGACCGAACATGTTACTGATCCTGAGAAATTTACAGCCCAAAGCATAGCAGCAAAGTACAATTTGAAACTTGAAGATGTTGGTGAGGAGTCGAAATAAAAATATATACAAAAAAATTAAAGTAAAAAATATATACGTATATCGTACTCTTCAAGTATTCAAAGTTAGAATCAAGAATTTTTCAAACTTTTTTGATTTGGTTATTTCTGTTTCAATTTTGGCTCCATTAATGGAATATCAGTTAAAATTTTTTAAACATTTTTAAAATAATCTAAACAAAAAGAAAGAAAACACTAAAAATTTTTCAAATTTTGGTATGTCATGAATTTTGAAATTTCTTTCAAATTTTATGATTTTTCAATTAAAACTTCAAAGATTTTTGATGTTCGTTTTTCAAAAATTTTTAAAATAGACCATTTCTGTGTTAATCATGAATGTTTTGTTTCAGAAAATGTTCTCAAATACTTCTCATTGATGAAAGTCGTCCAGCTTGACAAAAAAGTAGAAGATCCATACCCGCCAACATTACCTGAAAGAAAAGTAGAAACCCCTCTAGAAAGAATACACGATGAGTTTCGGAACAGATTTTAGTTGAATCCCTTCATTCTGAATGTTAAGTTTCTGTACAAGAATGTGTAAATAAAATTAGAATCAAATATATTTTTGTATTAATGATTTATGCCTGCACTGAATTTTGTCTTGGATGTATTAGTTTATTAATTAAAGAAGCATAAAATACTTATTTGGTATATGGTATTCGTGAAAAATGGCAAAGTTTTAAATGAAGCTGTAAATTTGCCACAGAATGAAAAAAGTGATTATTTTTAGTCAAGTGAAATAATCAGTGATTTTTCACCATCAAATGGTGAAAAAATAAGAAGTGAGTTAAGTATTAAAGAGCACTCAAAACTAAAGTTTCAATATTTTTTTTAATTTACAAAAACGAAAAAAAATATTACCATTTTTTAGTATTAAATAAAAACAAATTTTTAAACAATTTGAATAACTTATTTTTTTTATTAATTTTTTTAAATATTCAAATAACTGCATAATTTATTGAATAATTTTTATTTAATTTTCAAGATATAAATGTTGCTTTCTACAAAATTATGTATTATATATATCAGGCGCGGATCCAGGGGGTTCAAACACCCCACACCCAAAAATTTTTTTTTGTTATTTAAGAAATCGAATTTGAGAGTTTGATGACCTTTTTTTTTTAGAAATCAAAAGATGAAAATTCTCAAAACCCCCCGCGAAATAATTTTCTGGATACGCCCCTGATATATATTTTTGTTAAGTTTCCGAAAAAATTTTTAATAAAAGTTACTTTTCGTGTCTAGTTTAAAAAAGTTATTGATATAATGGGGACAGAAAATGTAGAAAATATGCATGTTTTCCAGTTAGTACAGTGGGAGTGGGAACTTTCAAAAAGCAATTCTCAGGACCATATATGGTCACAAATGCGGAAAGTCATCATATTCATGGCCAAGCGAATAAATTTTTTATTTATATGCTTTCGCTATAGCCAAAATTCACTCATATTTCGAATTTCCTACAAAGTTTATTACATAAATAGAATAATGCATTGGTTTTTTCATAATTCGAAGAAATTTCGAAAAAGCCGATTGACCAATCGTCGAAATTTACGCTTTACGCATGCGTATGAGCATTTCGAAAAAGTTTCTCCGTACCCTTCTATCATATGCGTTAAAAAGAGAGAGATATACCTACCACACTTACATCTTGCAGAACGCTTTGCTTATGCCCATATATGCGTATGTGTGTTTTGATTGAATTTGTCAAAAATTGTCACTCGGCATTGCACGCTGTTTCCAATTTTTTATAGTGCTACAAAAATTTGCAAAATAAAAAGACTCTTCAAAATTGTTTATTTGTGATTCCACTTCATTTTTTAACTCAAAAATGTCGACTTTAGCAAGCGCATTGACCATCGGCGGAAACCGACAATCCGGAGCTCCGGTTCGCACTCAAAATGGTAAAACATAACCTCGATATATTTTTTTTTTCACTCTATAATAAAATAAGTATTTAAATGTAATAATTGGAATGTTTTACATAAAAACTGCGAGGCAGCTGATAATTCACATTTAATACATAACGTTTTTGAAGACTTATGATATTGAAAACTAGAGTGTGCGATGAGAAATTTTTTTTTTCGACACAAAATTTTATGGGAATTAAAAATGACTAATTTGATTGTTTTTCAGTTATGAGCGTGTGCAGTATTTCGAACCTTGTAAAAAGTTCTCTTGGGCCTGTTGGATTGGACAAAATGCTCATTAATGACATTGGAGTAAGAAAATATATACATATATATATTCATATTGATTATAATTTTAAAAAATTATGATGAAATAATTAACTTTATACATTTTTCTATTGTAATATTCAACCCTATCAAAGTATGAAATGGTTTGAAAAAAATTACAAATGTCTTTCAAATAATTTTTACATTGTTCGAGTCACAAAAAAAAATTATTTCTTTTTAAATACAGTTTTCTATTAAAAGCTAAAAAAAATTCATGTTCATACTATTTGATTAAATCAATAAAAAAATATATTCAAAAAATTTTTCAAAAAATCGTAATCACCATACTTGGAGTTATAACTATATATAAAAATTGGACCAATTCATGATTATTAATTAGGTATTTGTCAATAAAATTGTAAAAATAATAAGATGTTAATCGTATGGAAATCGTCGATTTCGGTCATTTTAATCAAAATTTATAATACTGAAAAATATACAACATTTAGAGGATTTTCAATAATTCTAGAAAATCCTAAAAAGGAATGTTGATAAAAATTGAGGGCTGAGGAAAACTATGAAAGTTCTGTAAAATTAAAAAAAAACTGGAGTACCAAGAGTACCAATAAAATTTGCAGCAAATAAAATAATGTTTGACTATGTACAATAAATTTAAAAATGTTAACAAGAGTCAAAAATTGTTTTACATTATGAATAATTGAAAATATTAAATATTTTGGAGAGTACGAAAAATTGTAAAAATCCAAAAAATGTTTGAAATTTAGGAGAATGATGTTTGATTACATAAATTAAAAATAATTCTGTAAAATTCTGGAAACTTATATTCAATCAAATTGTGAGACTACTAGCATATTTCTCGGAACAAAATATCTTTAATTTTTTAAATTTCAATAAAAACTGAAAATTTATGAATCATTGAACTAAATAAAAAATTTATGTTTGACGGAAATGTTAATAAAAATTGAGAACTGCGCAAAATGTGAAAATTCTGCAAAAATGAAAAAATTGTAGAATACTTATAAATTTTCAGAAAATTTAAAAATATAGTTTATTCAACAAGGTTTGTCGAAATTTGGAATAAATTTATTAAAAATCCATAAACACTTTCAAAATTTGGAAGAATTAAAAAACATTTAAAATGTTGAAGACGGTTATATGCCTGATTCATTAAAAAATTTTTGAATTTCTTTCAAATGTCGAAAAAAATTGTAGGTTCTAAAATTTCGGTAATCTAATTACATTAAAAAAACTTTTATTATGAACATTCGGTAGTTATTGTAAAAGGTTATAAGTTATGTTAGAAGTTTTTAAATTTTGAAAAATTTGACTTTGTTGATGATATAAGGAACCTTGCATATAATACGTCACACATTTTGGGGGAGGGGAGTTCAGCAAATTTTGACATTCTGTGACATGGGGGGAGGGGGCCTATCCTTGCCGTAAAGTCACACATTTTCTATAAAAATTAATTTTTTTTTATACCTAATTAATTTTTTTCAAATTTCATACGTTCACAAAAACTTTTTTTATCACATGCAAAATGTTCCTGCATTTTCAGAATATAAGAGTATGCAGGGAATGCTTGTTATTGAAAACATTCAAACGTTATACTCTTCTCAGTGTAAAACCCACACAGCACAGTAAACTTCAACCAACTTTTATGTGGAAGGTTGTAATGTTTCAAATGAAAGTTCGTTGAAAACTTGTTGAAAGCTTGCTGAAGTTTACTGTGCCATGTGGGAAGTCATAATTGAGTTGAAAAAGTTTTTTTTTATTTTACTAGAATTTTAATTTAACTTTTACAACTTCCACAGTGTTGTCGAAATCTCAAAAAATATTATTAAATACTTTCAAAATTATATTGCAAAGAATTTTTGCATATAATTCCATGCATTACACTTGAAAGTTAAGAGACAATGTTACGAGAAAAAAAAAGGTTGTCCATCTGGCTGATTTCACAGGAAATACTAGTGTAGCGCTCATCGCAAGAAGCACTAATGAGCACTTGCGAAAGCGAGGTGGCAAGGCATATAAAATTCAAAATAAAATAAAGTCTAACATTTTTAATGTCTTTAAAATTTTATCTGAATTTCAGCTCATGATCTTGTTTAAATCTTGGCCAAGATTAAGTGATTTCATGAATGTCAAAAATGATTTCCATGAAAATTGCTCAACTGTTATACAAAATATTCAATTAGGCAAACTTGATTACAAATAAATAAACAGCAGCTTTTAAAAAAACTAGATAATATTCGTGATTAACGAAAATGTAAAAGAAGACTTGTGACATGACGTCAAGAGGGGTGGGGGAAGAAGGGGGGGGGGGTGTCAAAAATGGCTAAAAATTGTGTGACATATTATTTGTAGGATTTTGATAAAATTGATAAGTTTCAGAGAACTTGAAATATAGATGATCTTTTAAGATCCTTATTCCTTTGGTTCTTAGTAAAGATGACACAAAACACTATGTCATAAATAGTGCCCAATTTTACAAAAAGTGAAATAATCATCATTTTTGCTATAAAAATTAAATCTCTCGAATAAAGTTACGGGTATTGAAGTTAATAAACAAATTTTGTAGGATGTACTCGTGACGAATGACGGTGCAGCCATTTTGCGTCAGTTGGACATTGAGCATCCTGCAGCTCAAGTTTTAGTTGATTTGGCTCAACTTCAAGATGACGAAGTAGGAGATGGAACAACTTCAGTTGTAAGCAACTTCAATCCACTTTTAACATGTTTTTCTTTTTCTATAAAAAATGTAGATACTGGTAATATAAAAAACGTCAATTTCTTTTTGTAAAGGTTATCATCGCAGCTGAGCTCATGAAAAATGGGGATGAACTCGTCACACAAAAAATTCACCCCACTTCGGTCATCAGTGGTTATCGATTAGCTTGCAAGTAAGAATAGAGTCATTATTTATTTATGTATTTGAAATGTTTTGCCTGCTCAAACAATAACAAAAATTTTGTTATTAAATAATATTATTTAGTTTTTTAGAAATAAAAAATTTACCAGATGTTAATTTAACTTGAACGCTTTTTTTACTGAATATTTTTATACTTTAGATACCGAATGCGAATCATATGTTAACGCTGTTTGAACTTAATTTTCAGAGAAGCCTGTAAGTATATCCAAGAGCATTTGACAATTGATGTTGACAGTCTTGGCAGAGATTGTCTTGTAAACTGTGCTAAAACTTCAATGTCAAGCAAAATCATCGGAGCGTAAGTTTCTTGTACACAAATAATCATTAACGAAAATTCGAAACATTATTGCAAATTTTACATTAAGGGTTAATAAATAATCTTGAATGAAATTTTGTTTCAACTAGTGATGCTGACTTTTTCGGAAACATGGTAGTGGAAGCTGCCATGGCTGTAAAAATTTCTGACAGCAAAGGAGGATTTATATATCCAATCAAAGCTGTCAATGTTTTGAAAGCTCACGGAAAAAGCGCTCGCGAATCCACCCTGATTAATGGCTACGCCTTGAACTGCACCGTGGCTTCTCAAGCGATGCCCAAAAAAATCGTTAACGCTAAAATCGCTTGCCTGGATTTCTCATTGCAAAAATCTAAAATGAAAATGGGAGTCGAAGTTCTCATCACTGATCCTGAAAAGTTGGAGGGAGTTCGTCAACGTGAAACGGAGATCACGAAAGAACGAATCCAAAAAATTCTCGCTGCTGGTACTAATGTTGTTTTGGTTTCTGGTGGTATTGACGATCTGTGCCTCAAAGTAAGAAATTTGATACATAAAAAAGTTTTTAAAAATTGTTTGAATAAAGAAGTATACATTTAAATACCTGTTTTTTCAAGTATTTTGTCGAAGCTGGAGCAATGGCAGTTCGCAGATGCAAAAAAGTCGATTTGAAACGTATCGCCAAAGCTACAGGTGCTCAATTCTTGACTTCGTTAACGAGCATGGAAGGGGAAGAAAGTTTCGAAGCCAGCTATTTGGGAGAAGCTGCCGAAGTCGTGCAGGAAATTGTTTGCGATGATGAACTCATCCTTATCAAAAAGTAATTTGATATTTACATAGAATAAAAATTCTTGGAGTTGGTTCATTTAGTTAATGGTCTCTCCTTGTTTTGTTTCCAGTCCAAAAGCGAGAACTGCGAGTTCCATCATTCTCCGAGGACCCAGTGATTATTATTGCGATGAAATGGAACGCTCTGTTCATGATGCTTTGTGCGTCGTGAAAAGAGTTTTGGAAAGCAAAACTGTCGTTGCTGGCGGCGGTTGCGTCGAGGCTGCTCTCTCTATTTATTTGGAAAACTTTGCAACTTCTTTGGTAATTAATTATTTTCGAAGAATGGTTCCAAGAATCACAAAACATTTATTAATTTAAAATTTTTGCCTTTTAGAGCTCAAGAGAGCAACTTGCCATTGCTGAATTCGCACGGTCTTTGTTGGTGATCCCGAAAACTCTGGCGGTCAATGCCGCTCAAGATGCCACTGACCTCGTAGCGAAATTGCGGGCGTATCATAATTCCAGCCAAACCAAGACCGAGCATGCTAATTTGAAATGGTAAAACTTTGAATTCAAATTAATATTAACTCGTTTGAAGTTTGAACAGAGAATTTGAATGTTTTCATTTGTGAATAGGATCGGTTTGGACCTCATCAATGGAACAGTGAGAGACAATAAAAACGCCGGTGTTTTGGAGCCAGCCATTTCCAAAATCAAGTCCTTGAAATTCGCGACTGAGGCTGCGATCACGATTTTGAGGATCGACGATTTCATCAAATTAGACCCAGAACAGAAGGACAGGGGATACCACGATGCTCGCGAAGCTGGTGAATTGGAGGGCTGAATGCTTGGAATTTTTATTAAAAATGTTTGATTAACACTAAGCTTTCGTACAAAACAATATTCATACTGGATATGAGAGTAATAATGCGTTAGAATGTCGATTTTTGTTAATGCAACAATAAACACGTAAAACTTCTAAAAGAGTTTGTTTTACTCAATGAAGTAGGGACAATGATCACCCGAAGCTAATCCCAATGTAAAAAGTTTATTGAAAAATTGATATTTTGGCCACTCATGGGTCCCTCGTCAGGATCAAAATAAATTGTCAAAATTCGTACATTATTCTGAATGAGTCGTTCAGTGGAATAGGCCAAAATCAACCATCGTCGTCATTATAAAACTTTTTCTCCATTCAGAACAATTGGAAAATTCTTAAAAAAACCAAGAAACAGTATGAATTGTACAGACATTTTCTGGTGGCTGTTAGACGATAGAGTTTGTTTTATCATTTTTTGGGAGCGAAAATAGGAAATCAGTTACGACAAGATGTGAATGGTAAGAATTTTATCTACACCTTGAATATGAATACAAATTTAATTTATATATACGATTTATAATTAAATATGCACATTTTTCAAACAATGTTCATGAAGTGTACATTTTTGATTGAGAATTTAACAAACGTTCTGTTATAGTATAAATAAAAGAAAAGAAATTTCAAAAATTGAACCTTTGGAATGGAAATTAAGGCATTATGTTCATAAAAATAAGTTTCAGCTAACTTCAGATCACGATATTCACAGCATAGCAATGTCGCAGTTTGCTATCTTTTTCTATTTTTCTATTATCTTATCTACCTATCTATATATATACCCTTATGTGGATGGCTACACTGTTGCCAAGTTTCGTAATTCGATGCATTTTTTTTTCGCAAAAACGATATTGTAAACATTTATTCTGATTGAAGCATTTCAGGCATAGGTATTGTAGCCGAAAAATTCGTTCCGAAAAAGAAAATCAAGTTGGCAAAACGTGCCCGAAACTCAAATTTTTTTATATATAGATATATATGATCAATTCATATATATCTATATATAAAAAAATTTGAGTTTGAACACGTGCTGCCAACTTAATTTTCTTTTTCGGAACGAATTTTTCGGCTAAAATACCTGCGCCCAGCATTTCACGAAGTAGGTTATTATGTGCAAATTAAAAATTGTGTATTCAAATCCTAAGTGAAGTATCCAATAGTTAAAAATGTCGAAAAAAATTGGTATATATATAAATTTTGGTAATTTTTTATTAAAAAACGGTATTGTAAAACAAGTTGTAATAATGCAAGTATAGTAAGGATATTATTATCTTTGAATCCTTTGAATGCATTTTTTTCTCGTGAAAACTTGCCGAAAAAAAACGCGCAAATCTCACAGCGAATGTGAACATATCACAAGGTGAATATATCACAATCAGAATTCCCCTAGCAACCAACCAATCAGGAAGCTCTATAACGGTCGATTGAAATTTGAACTAATTCGATCTCATTATTGATAATGAGATTTATCACGTTCCATTATTAATCCTGATTCTCTAGCTGAAAATTGAAAAATAAATGCCACAAAGATTCTAATAATAATCCTACAATGTAGACTGCGTCACACAGAGCTGTATATACATATATATCACTTAATCTTGTAATTAGCTGATGCAGTATTTGAAATGAAAATGCTTGTTGAATTTCTCATGAAAATTCATTTTAATGTACAATATCCAGTAATTAGCACAACAACAGATAACAATAATGATCGCCAACAACTATATAACTACTACCAACAAGTAACCACTAGCCCCACCCCCATCGCGAATCTCCGTTGATGCGTGACCACAATTCGTGCGTTCTCTTTTCATCTCGATGCGTGAAAAGAAGAAAGCCGCTCGATAAAAAAAAACTTCTACTCGCGCCGCGAATTTCGTCCAGTTCAGTCCAGTTCCCCGCGGTTCTCGTTGCTGCTGTTTCTCGCGCTTTTTTCCCGGCCCAGAAAGCGATGTGCTTGACGTGGTGATCGATCACCACGTATTTCGCGGATTTTTCTTCCACATCGAGTTGTGGTTAGTGCCCTCATCGCACCGGGAAGCCCTCGAAACGTTTTCGTGTTCTCGGGATCAGACAAAATGGGTACGTAATTCGGATTCCTTTTTGCACTTTCCATTGGTTACTTCGGAACGAAAGGACCACTCGTAATTCGCCGAAATGCGTGACATAACTGGGATCGGCGAAATTGGCGAATGGCGGATGTTTTCCTTTTTAGCATGCTTTACGCGACGCCGTGATGCTGCTGCTGTTGCTGCAACGGCTATTATTAGACGGCGGCGTTAACTTTTTTTTTCTTCCTCTGCTGAAAGCAGCGGCGGCATTTCTTTTTTCCCATCGCGGTATTTCGCGCTTCCCGGAATCGTCATCTCCGTGCTCGCGACATTTCGAGACTGGATGACAATTTCGCTCGTTGCTCTTATTTTTCGGGATGTAGAACTTTTGGGATAATATTGTAGAGTTATTTCAGGGCGATGAATATGAGATTTGACTATATATTTAAAGAGTGCAATGTTGAAAAAATTTTTATTTTATTGTTATTTATTTGAGGTAGTTTTAGTCGAGTTATAAACAATTTTTTGCTTTTTAAATATGTCATTAAAATTGTAATTAAAGTTACTAAGTTTGTATTAATAATATTAATATTATTATGTATCATATTATATTTTATTATCATTATCGTTATATTATATAATTAATACAATATCATTATGATATTATTGATATTGTCATAATTAATATTATTCTAATATTAAAAATAATAATATTGTTAAGTTGTTATTAAGTTATGTTATATTTTATGTATTATATATTAGTATAAATTATTTATTAATATAAAATTATTAGGTCATATAACTATTAACGGAGCACTTCGATGTTTGGAATTTATTTATGTTATTAATGTTATTAATGTTTCAGAGGATTTGAAAATTTTGCGACGTTGAGGGAAAAAAATTATTCGAAGGCGTTAAATATTTGACTATGTATTGAAAGAATGCGATATTAAAAATTGTTTGATTTTATCGTTATTTATTTGAGGTGGTTTCAGTCGAGTTATAAACAATGTTTTGTGGAAATGTTCTGCTTTTTAAATAAAAATTAGACGTTTCGTGAAACTGTAAACAGAATACGGGATATGTTTGGAAGTTTTTTACAATTGGTATTTTAAAGATTAAGTTATATTTAATTTATATTGATCTTAGTCAAGTGATAGAGAATTTTTTCTGGGAAATTTTTCTCTTTTTTTTACTAAAAAAATTTGAGGTAAATAAATTAACAATGAAATGATTGAATGTGATTGATATTTCTTAATGGATTGTAAGAAAATGATATTTTTTTTGAAATTTTTTTAAATTGTAATTTCATGCCCTGAAGTTCCAAACGTTTATAAAATAAAGGGAAATGAAAAAAAAAATTGATTTTTTAAATTTTTTAAATAAAACCCATGATTAAAATTAAAAATAATGAGAAACGTTAAATAATATTTGTTAAATATCAAAAATTACAAATTAACTCTATTACTAGGAATGATAGAACAATTTTTTTATTTATTTATTTATTTTTTTTTTGGTTTATTTTAAAACGTTTGGAACTTCAGAAACATGTAATTTCAAAAATTGAATGTTTTATTTGACCATTATTTAATGAAAATTGATTATAATAAAGTAATAGAGAACATCTTTTAAGAATTGTTTTTTTTTTTTTTTATAAAAAAATTAGCATAGTTAACACACTGAAATGATTTGAAAAGGTTTGACATTTCAGAAAATTGCAAAAGAGATTTTTTTGAAAATATTTAAAAATTGGTATTTCAAAGGTTCAAAATCCTACTTAATTATCATATATTTTTTATTCATACGAGTTAATTTCAGTCAAGTTATGAAGAATTTATTTTGAGAAATTTTTCTTTTTTTTTTCTGAAAAAATTTGACATAAATACACTAACAATAAAATGATATAATGTGATTAATATTTCTCAATGGATTATAAGAAAATGAGATATTTTTGAAAATTTTTAAAAATTGTCATTTCAAAGATAAAATATTTTATCAAACTGTTATTAAATTATTATTTAATTTAAGTTGATCACAGTGAAGAAATAGAGAATATTTGGTAAGAATTCAAATTTTTTTTTTAATTTGGCGTAGTAAACACCCTGAAATGATTTAAAAAAGTTTGACATTTCAGAAAATTGTAAAACAAGTAAGATATTTTTTGGAAATTTTTTTAAAATGTTATTTCAAAGGTGCAATATCATATTTAATTATCATTTTTTTATTATTAATGCGAGTTAATCTTATCAAGTTATGAAGAATTTATTCTGAGAAATTTGTCTCTTTTTTTTACTGAAAAAATTGACATAAATACATGTAACAATGAAATGATTTAACATGATTTTTGGAAATTTTTTAAAATTATGATTTCAAACATTAAATATTTTATTAAGCTATTATTTTATTGTATTTGATCTATTTCAAGTAATAGAGAACGTTTTCTAAGAGTTTCATCTTTTTAAATAAAAAAATTAAGCTTAATAAACACACTGAAATTATTTTTAAAATTTCAAAGATTAAATGACTTTTTAATTTTTTTAAATAAAAAAAATTCGACATAAATACACTAACAATGAAACGATTTTAAAGATGGAATATTTCATTGAATTATTATTTTATTTAGGTTTATCTTAAATAAGTAATAGAAAACATTTTCTAAGAATTTTTTCAAATAAAAAAATTTTACACAGTAAATAGTTTGGAATAATTTAAAGCGATATCGATGTTTTTTAACAGATTGTAAAAAAATATTTTTTCGGAAATTTTTATCGTCGCATAATTCAAATCTGCAATTATTATTCTTTAGCTCCATGAAATTAAATATAAAGTGGAGTTTGATTCAGTACTGAATTCAATATTTTATATTCCAAATTTTCACTAATTGAATTTGAGTTTCAAACACAAAAAAGTTGAAATCAAAAACGACATTTTAACATGAAAAACAAGGAAACTCAAAAATTGCATAATTAGAAAAGTAAGATATTTTACAGCAAGCATTAAAAAAAAAGTAAATTTTGAATTTGATTGAAATTAAAAACATATTTGATGCATAAAATATTCTAGACTATTTTTTGGTTTCAAGTTCCAGTGATTAAAATCCATCAAAAAATTGCAAAAAGAAAAATAGATCAATAAATTGATGTGTAATTTAACACCTTCAATTACATCAATTTGTTCACTGTCTAAAATTTATAAAAAGATGAGTTACTCGTCCTAATTGTTCATGAATTATTAGCTTTATTGAAGCTTCGATTATTGGCAATCAAACCCCAGTTATTTTCAAATGTTTATGACCTCATTTATTTTTACTGCCTTTGTTATGATATTTTTATAAATGAATGCACTTATTTCTTTGTGTACTGATAATTTAAAAAAAAGAAGAAATAAAAATGTTTACAGTATAAAACAGTAAAAAGTTATTATTTCTTATTGTTTATCAAAGCTTCGATTATTGGCTACTAAATTGTCAATCATTTTCAAATGTTTATGACTGTATTTAATTTTACTGCCTTTTTTATGATGTTTGTATTTAAGAGTGCACTTATTTTCTGTGTATAAATACTTTTTTTTTTAAGGAAAATAAATAGATTTAAGAAAAAATAATTGGAAAGGAAATCGATTAAATGAAATTTTAACATTATAAATGGAATTGTGAAAAGTTGAGTTGTTTTTCTTAATTTTTCATCAAATATTCTTAAAGTTCCAAACCTTTAAAACTACATAAAAATAAATAACTAAGTATTTGGGAAAAAAATTATTTTCAAAAAAGTCGATATTTAGGTTCATTTTACATAATACTTCATTTCCTGAAAAATATTTTTAGTCTCACCATGACATAATTCCACCAGATTTTTTGGAGTACAAAGTCACAGTTAGACTTGTTGACTATTTTCTCGAGTTACACAACTTTCGAGGAATTCAAACAATTTTTTAATGCTCCGTTTCGATAAGGCCTTATTATATGAAGGCTTTGAATGTGTTGATGGAAGGATGTAAAATAATTCGACATCGTGACAATAATAAAGATGAAATCGATTTGTTCTGGGTGAGATATACTTTTTAATAAAACACGTGAACATGATTATTGGTATTTTTTATAGCCATTTATTTGAGAGAAGCGAAAATTTTATTAATCGTAATGTATTTTATAACTTGTAGCATAATATACTATTTTCAATGATACTACAATTTAATAGTTTTTACACGGAGAGAAATTTTTGGTTACAGCAACCATTTATTTAGTAAAATATGAGCCCACCAAAGTTTTTTTGGGTAGTACAACCAAAACTTTAGATATGATAACCAAATAGTTGGTTATTGCAACCTAAGTATCAGTCATAAAAATTGAGCATTAGTTGCTATAACAGAAGCTTTGATTGCCATAACCAAAGTTTTGGTTGTTGTACCCAAAACTTTGGTGGGTCCATATTTTACTAAATTAATGGTTGCTGTAACCAAACCATTTCTCTCTGTGTAGGTTTGTTAATTCTAAAAATCACATAGAGCAAAAATTGCATCGATCAAATTTTAGAAAAAAGCATAAAAATGAAAAGACAATTAAGACATTTATTTTGCACTAAGTTTTTGGCAAATCAAAGTAACAAAATTGTTTTGCTGGAAAGTTTTTATGTCTTCATTAACCTAGTTTTCTACTCAGAACGAAACAAGTTGGAGAACTCTGTATGGATTACGAGTATTTTCGTAGGATTTCCTAATTTAGGATGTGAAAGAATCGTTAAATTCACATAAAAATAGAATAATCCGAAATTGAGTAAAACTTAAAATAGTCGAAGTACTAAAATAAGTTGAAAAACAAGCTCATTACTGACGAAAAAAAAATTTCTCAAGAATTTTGAACTTCAAGATAATTGGGTTGGGACATGATATTAAAATTTTACTTTTTTAAACTTTTATCGTCATCATTGGCCATACATATTAGTATCATACTAAAAAAAACGGGTTTGCATAATTGTTTAGTTATTTAAAACAGCATTAAAGTTGCTGCGTCTACGGAACTGCTCTTTCTCGCGTGACGTCATAACTGTTCATTGAGTCGCGGATTTCAATCCGCTGTTGTTCAAAAACTACTGCTCCAAAAATTATGAAAAAAAAAATGTTATGTACAAAGTCGAACCCATAGAATGCGATAAAAAAATTTTAAAAATGCATGTCCGAACCCAATTGATGACTTGAAGTAAATGAAATTCAAAAACTGATTGAACAGTTCAATTTTGATTATCTTCGGAATCTTTTGAATCAGGTTTTCGAAATTTTTTGGATTTTCACATTCTCTTTCATACGGAACCAATTTTTCAAAAAAAGTTAAAATTTAAGAAACGATTAGTATATGTTTTATAAATTTTTCTCAAATAAATAAAAAATAGTATTTTTTATATCGGCTTTGTTCTTAATAAAAAATTTGGATCCATCGAAATTAACAAAAAAAAAATTGAATTTTTTTAAGTGTCAGAAATAGAAACTTGAAAAAAAATGCAGATAATTTTTTTCGCTACTTTTTATCTAAAAAATAAAATGTTGTACAACGATGAACAAACTTTCTTGCAAATTTCATCCCTAGGTGCATAATATACTATGAGATATGGACTATAAGGATATTTTCAAGATTTTATAATTCACGATGCCATAGAAGTAAAATTTACTTAAAAATAAAAAATTTTGAAATTGAGTTACACTCGAAATAGGCGAAGTTTAGCAAAAAAGATTTTTAATTAATTTTTTAACTCAAAAGAATTAATTACTTGAAGTGTAAGATACTTCAAAAGTAATTGAGCAGTTAAATTTTGCAAATATTGGAAATCATTTTAATCAAGTTTTCGAAAATTTTTGAATTTCCATGTTTTCTTTGATACTGAACTAATTTTTCATAAATTTTACACTGTTTAAAAATACGAATAAAAAGGTTTGAATTTAAAAGTATTTTTAGTTTTTTGTTCTAATGATAAAAAAGTTAAAATTTATGCATCATAAGGGACTAGAGGGTGTTTATCAGGGGACTCGTGATTTGCGTTATGTATGTATCACTTTTGGCATGTTGTATTGTTCTTTTATTCATTTTTTTCTCTTTTATTCTTTTGTTGTTTGTATTTTTAATCCTTTTGTTTGTAATTAGAGATGCCGTGATACTTTAATTAATGTATGTAAACTGGCGTATATACCCGTGTGAATAAATTATTATCATTATATTATTGTTATTATTATAAGATTTTAAATTATTCTCTGATATTAGAGAAACGATTAGTATTTATTTTATGAATCTCTCAAACAAATAAAAAATCACATTTGTTACATTTGTTTGGTTCCCACTAAACAATCGAGATATGTACATCGAAATTAAAAAAAAATTGAATTTTTTTAATTGTCAGAAATAGAAATGGAGAAATAATATGCAGATAATTTTTTTCGCTACTTTTAATGTAGAAAATGAAATGTTGTACCACAACGAATAAATTTTTTGCAGGATTTTATAATTTACGATATCAGAAGTAAAATTTACTCAAAAATAGAAAAATTTGAAATTGAGTCAAATTCGAAATAAGCAAAAAAAGATTTTTATAAAATTTTGAAACTCGAAAGAATTAATTACTTGAAGTTAATGATAATCAAAAAGTAATTTAGCAGTTTAATTTTGCAAATATTGGAAATCAAATTCTTTAAGTTTTTGAAAAAAATTTTGCGTTTCCATATTTTTCGTAAATACACAGATTGTTTCAAAATATGTACGAAAAAAAAGTTTCTAAAAAATTTTTCAAGTCCGTAAAGGTTTGTTTTAAGTTTTTCGTTTATATATTAATAATAAAATGAAAAATCAAAAGCCTAGTCGTGATTCCAACGGTCAGTCTACCATTTTTCACGATCCCCTGTTGGCATGAAAAACAATGATTAAATAAAAGCAAGCGCAACGTGTTTTCAATTACATAACGCGCACGCACAATGCGATAAAGTTTCCGATTGACGCGGAGCTAATTATTTTTCAGCTCGTCGTCGTGTGCAGACCGTTCTTTGTGTGCGAAAAGTTTGATTTATGCGCTCTTATCGCGGGCGTGGTCTACTGAAATTTATTACGTAACGCTCAACCACGTGTAAAAATTGACGACCAAACTTGACGAACATCTAAAAAAATAAGACGGTTCGAAATAGGCTGATAATCCTCGAAGAAATGAAGAGGGTCGATTCGCATTAGAAATTCCTCGTGTCGCCAGAGCATTTTTTTTACCGGTGAAAAAAAAAAATTTATGGTCGTGAAATCTTAGATGTAGATAAAAAAATCGCAAAAATAAAAATTTTTGAATATCTTTTTTAACGACCTTTTGTTATTGTGGGAAAATTAAGATTTACAACTTGCTTTTTGAATGTTAAATTCGTTACGTAATTTCGGTTTTTCAACAGGAATTGCCAATCACGGAAATTTTGCTATTTCAAGGATACAGAATTTTTTATGTATTATACAAGGGAAAAAAACGATATATAAAATTGCCTAAAATATGGGTATATGTGTATGTAATTACTTTTTTCAACTAACTTTCGGAATTCTACTAATTTAATTAGTAAAAATTTCACTAATTGAAACTAAGAGATTACAACAGATCAATTTTAACATTCATCATCCTGCTACTTTTTGTTTTGAAATCGGAACAAATTATCGCCTGCGCTGTTTTCTCTTTTTTTTTTTTGTTAAAGGAAAAAGTGGGCCGCGGAGTCAGAGATTTCTAATTTTTTTGCTCGCTCTTCTGTAAAAAGCCAGATTTTGAGTTACTCTCGGCGTCATTTGAGCATTTTCACCCAGGCAAATATTATGCCGAATGACTCGGCGTAACAAAAGTTGGTCCTGAAGATCTCAAGTATTTTTCCAATTCTCTCTCTCACGTTCAAATCGTCTATATGGAACAAAGACTCTCTTCACGAAAACCACTGGCGCCCCTCGACATTTTTTGGCTCTCGCTTTTACCCTTTTACGTTCTGTTTCGTATCATCGCTCGAGATAAGACGAGAGTTCTCGAAAATGTTGAACGCGTGGCATCATAATAATAATATGTATAGCTTGAGATGTCAGAATAAAAGGAGACCTTTGTCTTGAATGAGATTTTACGCATGATTGAGGAGGAGGGGGGAGGGATTGGTCTCGAGGGAGGGGGAAGAGTAGAACTCTTAAACACGACGTGGGGTCGGCGCGTTTAACCCCACTTGGGGACATCCTATTTAAGCGGCTTGCTCGACTGTGTTATTAACATATGCACCATCGATGTATTACATTACCGAGCATTAAATAATTGAAAAATGCCGGAATTCAATGATATGTGGGTCACGATCCTTCATGATTTTTTTTTTTACTTGCAAATTTCGAGCTGGTAACAGGCGGTCTTGACGGAATTTTACAAACTAGTCGAAAATGATTGTGACCTACACAGAAAAAAAGATCTCTGACAGAACGAATTTTTTTTGCAGAAGTGTATTATTTATATTTTTATTAGTAGGAACGAACCATAAGGTTGTACTCGTTTTTGTTTTTACAAAAGTAACATGTAAAATTGCAAAAAATTATTTTTTCCCCTACATGCATGTTTTCGGGGTTTTTGTCCCCGGAGAGCAGGTCTAAAAGTAGGCTTTTTTACACTAGGGCGAAAAAGTCGTCTTTTACGCCCTAGGGTAATTATAATATAATATAATATAGGGTAATAATGAGTGCTATTACAGCCGATATTTCAAAAAAAGTTGGTTCATTTTACTTTTCATTCGCAGTCCGTGCACGCACGATGAAAATGAATTGGTCGGTGCATCGGCCACTTTGTCGGCCGCCGCATGAAATGATTCGCATTGTTTTGATTCCTCTATCGCTACCGCGAATGACTTCACATATATGTATATGCGTACCTATGCTCAAAGTGTTTCACCTGCGATGTCACGTGTTATTTTTAGTATTCACATTTCCTTGGGGCTCTTATGTATCTTCCGTTCCAACCATCTCACTGTAGAAATTGAATTGATCTAGATTTATCGTGATGCTTTTTCGGGTTACGAAAAATTCATCATTTTCCAGCTGGAGAGAAGAGGTTAAAAATAAACTGTGAAGGGTTTGGGTATTAAATTCCGGATCGGGAAAGTACGTTTTTACGGTTGAAAAAAGATAATAATACTTGGATTTTGCGGTTGAAATTATTTGTAATAGAATATAATAATAATTTTTAATTAAAATGTTTTACAATTTAATTATAAATTTAAATTATAAAAAATTATAAACCGACTCGAATGGCGATTGCTATTTTTAAATTGATATGACTGAGAAAGATGGAAACAGTATGCATAGTATGACGTTGTCTTGAAAAGGACTCTGAATGAGTTGAAACGTCAATGATTTGTAATTAATAAATCGGAAGAAACAAATTGACTGGGAAAATCGAAATGTTAACTTTTTTTTGGAATTTATTTCACACCCAGTGAGAAGTTTGTTCTATTTCATTGAAATAAAATGTTATTCTCAAATTTTAAATTCGCAAGATTTAAGAAGAAAGAAGTAAAGGATTTATAGGTGAAAATTGAAATGTTCGAATATTTAAATTATTTCAAGATAAGAAAAATTAATTTTTCAATTTTATAAATTATTTATGAATTTTTGGGAAATTCTGTCGTTTGCAAAATGTTCTAAATGTGACGAAATTTCTGGATTTTAGTAATTATTGATGATAATGAATGACATTTACGCGGTTCATGACAAATTTGGAATGACAATTCGAGAAAAAATTTGGTGTAGCCACCTAGCAAGCACGAGCGTACTAATCGATTTGTACATCAGTACATAAAAATGAGTAAATACACTACCGTGAAAAAGGATAAGGTTATTATCGAAAAAATCTATTTTTTGAGTTTGCGATTGTTTTTTATTGTGTTCAAAACAGTTTAATGATTGAGTCTTGTATATAAACTATAAAATAGACTTTTTTGCCATGATTTACATACATTTGCAATAAATCAGCTAATTATTATTGATCGAAATGAAATTACAAAGGAACTAAAAATTTTTATCTTCAAATAGCATCATTTTTGCACTGTAAAATTAAATCATGTATTTTTATGAAAAATTTATTTATATTGATTGATATTTATTATTTTAATATATTTTAATAAATAAGCGAATATATTATTCGGTATTTTTAAATATTTTCATACAAAGTTTGCATGTAATAAATATACATATACAATCACAACAAAATTGTCTATTATCTAGTTTTTATACAATATTTAATCATAAAACGCTGTTTAACACAATAAAAAAAAACCTAAAAAAATGTATATTTTCGATCATGTCTTTATACTTTTGCAAGGTAGTGTATTTAAAATATTGAAATTCTTGCAATCTTCGAAATTTTCAAATTTCTTGAATATTATGTTGACAAAGTTAACAACGTTAAAAAATCACACGAGAATTTTTTTTCTGAGATTTACCATCAATGATTTAAAAGTTCGAAATAGTGAGATCAGCGAAGACCCTAAAAATCGTCGAAAAAAAAAAATTCATTGAATCATCGACGATGAGAAATTCGTCGGTTTAAAAAAAGGTCAAACTTTTGATATTATTGTAATAAAAACTTTTTCATAAAATTTTATTTCTAGTGGAAATATTTACAAAAAAATTTTTTCATAAATATTTCAGTTTATAAGAAATGTACAAGGCATAAATATTTTCTTATAAAAAATTTGAAATTTATTACAAAAGTGTCACTGGTTTTATTAAAAAGTTTTTTTCTTATTTGAATTTTTAAGGTCGACCTTATAAGAAATAGAACTCTTCTAAGAAATTTCGAATTCTTATTAGAATTTCGCTATTTGTTAAGAATCAAAATCACTAGTACATTTTTTTTTTCAGTGAATTTTCGAATTTCGAATTTGAATTATAATTTTGGAATCTAGAATTGAAATTTTCGATTTCGCATGATAATTTTTGAATTTAGGATTCTAATTTCAGAATTTGAGTAAGAATTTTTGAATTTAGAATTTTAATTTCAGAATTCGAAGAAGAATTTTTTCACTGAATTCAGTGCTTTCTCGAATTCATAATTCAAATTTAAGAATATGAATCAGAATTTTCAGATTCAGTAAAGTTTCACAGTGAATTCTTTCAATTTGTTTTTTCTTTCAGTGAATTTTCAAATTTAGGATTTGAATCTAACAGGTTGGCTGATAAGTCCCCGGTCTAACAAAGAAAAACACATTTTTTTGTCAAAATTCGTTTTTATTATTCAACATAGTTCCCTTCAAGAGC
>JAPYZL010211138.1:0-12472 GCA_030522825.1 Platygaster orseoliae | reverse complement strand
GTAGGAATAGCTTGTGCAAATTAAGATTTGTTTGGTTAAAAAACATTAAAAATTTGACTAAAAAACTGGGTGCCCCTATAAATTTGGGACACACTGTAATAGATAATGGTAATAATAAAATAAAATATTAAAATACTAGCTGAATAGTACTGAAATTAAAGAAGTTCTAATATTGGTTCTAATTAGAACATAAACTTAATTTAACTAACTAAAATAGTAAATAAAAATAGAGAAATAGTAAATAATAATAAGCAATGGTAATGATACGATAAAATATTGAAACACCAGCTAGATAGTACTAAAATTCAAATATTTCTAATGAATCTAAATGGTACTAGTAAAATACTAACTAAAATAGTATATAAAAATAGTAAAATATTAAATAATAGGAAAAAGTTAAATATTGAAATAAAATAGTGAAACACTAACTAAATATTACTAGAATTAAAATAGTTTTAAGCTAGTTTAGAACCAACTAAAATTTTACAACTTCTGGTCTTCTGTATTAGTTGAAGGACTTTTTATATCAATGGCCTTTATTCACGAAATATTTACAAAATTATGAGGAAAACATGAATTTCTAAAGGAAAAAGAAGTATAGAAATGAGGGATCAATAATTTTCTTAGATAAAATTGAAAGTTGTATCGTTTACTTTATTAACTGCATTTTTACGAATCTATAATTGTAAAAAAAGGGAAATTTAATTTATGTAATTTCTAGACTAAATACTTGATAAAAAAAATGTTGAATTTTAGAAAAATAATTTGAAAATTAAACAAATGAAAAAAATATATGGTTGAATACATAAATTGTAATTTTTACTTTGAAATATTATTTTGAATTTCAGACTTTATTATCTTTTATGACGATTTTTTTCATTGAATTCACTACAAAATGAAAATCAAAAAAAAGGCAACAAATACAAAAATTTGCAATAGTTAAAGCTATTGGTTCAATTAATGAAAAATAGAAGCTTCAAGAATCGACAAATTTTTTATTTTGGTATTTTTTATGAGAAATTTTGAAAATAGTAAATATTTTATATCAAAAAACAAAATTGATTGAATTCTTATAAATTTGTGTTAATAAATGAAGAAATTTCCTCTCATTATTATTACTCAATGTTTTAAATTCTTAAATTTTCTATAAAAACTTCTTATCGGATTTACTGCAAAGTAAAAGAGTTGAATAAAGTTGAAAAATAAACAAATAGAAAATAGTTATTGATAAAAATTTAACAAATGAAAAATAAAAATTTTTGGTTCAGAAAAATTTGTGATCTCAATATTTTGAATGTAGAAATTTAAAAATTATGAATTTTTTCATCATTAGAATAAAACTGATTCGCTGCATTCTAAGATAGTTTTAATGACAAAAAAATAGACTTTTTTTAATTGCATAAAATTCCTAGATCAAAAATTTCCTACGAAATAAGCGAATCATTCGAAATGGTATTTTTTGTGTGTAAATGACTAAAAAATCAAACGTAAAATATTTTTTTATGAAAAATGTGTGATTTAGACACTCAATTTAAAAAAGTCATTCAATCGATATCATTAAAGAAAATTACAATTAAAAAAAATTAAAGTTGTATTGACACATAACAAATTTTGATTGATCAAAATTTAAATAAATTTTTCTAATTTCGAAATTTTTTTTAATCCTTTCATTTTCGGCCTTCATTTTCAACTCTTAGTAATTAATTCAATGAAAATTCATGAGAGACAAAATTCGAAATATTTGATTTTAAATTATTTATTACAAATTTTTCGGTTTATCAATACAAATTTCCCTATTTCATGATTATAAATAAAATTATGTTATTATTTTATTTTAAAATTTATTAAATTTTTCTCACCTGCATGTCCATCAGGTCAACGACAGCGCCGGAAAGTTGCATGAGACTTTGGAGTTGTTGGAGCCATTCGGAGGACTCAATAAGTCTATATTCAGAAAAATAACAAAAAACATTTTTTTTCTTATTCAAAAAATCAAAACTCTTATGACAACAATTTTTTACATCCCAAAAAGTGACTTAAACATGTAGATGAAATACAAATAATGAAATAACTTCGGAAAAAATGTATTATTTTTCAAATAAAATGCAAAACTTTCGAGTCAGAAGAAAAAACAGTAATTGTATTTTTACTAACTTGTAAAATCCTTGATCGGGTTCGACGTTGAGCGTACTTGGAATGCATGCTCTTATCAATTTTTTGAATGCAGTTTTTGTGTGTCTTACGTCGTAAAATTCTACTGGAATGACATCTGTTTTTGGTGCTGATTCCGTTCGAACCCCCTAAGAAAATACATACAAAATAACAACAATTAATAATCAGAAATATTCTGAAGGTTCGAATTTAGCTTATTCTTAAGAGAATCTAAATATAGAGAATAAAAACTTGCATTCAGTTAATTTATATTTCTTATTTATTATATTTAATTATATAAAATATAATTTAATATAATAAAATTAATTAATTATATTAAATATATATCTTTATATTTAAATAATTATAATTATAATTTAATAGAAATAAATTAAAAATTACCTTGACTTGCGATTTTTCGCAAAATATATAAAGAGCAGCTTTTTGAAAAGTATGAACGCATTCGGTTCCACTGTCGGAATCAGCGGAATGTCGGACCGTTCCTCGCTGATTCATTGACGTCAGCGAAGCTTGGGAACTTTGGCGTTTGTCCTTCAGCGAGCCCCAACGACCAAAATTTTTCGATCCCTTTCCTCCCGAGGAACTTAAAAAACAAAAACAAAAACAATGATGAAATAATGAAAAACTTGGCATTCAAATCATTTATAGATTTTTTTATGTAATTTTTTTCTGGCACCCAGAATATTTATGAGTAAATTTTAGATTTCAATAAATTTGTACGTAAAATTGTTGGGGGATTTTACCTCAAAGTCCCAATGGCTTTGGTGAACGGATTTCGCCTCGACTGTTCAAAAAAAAAAAAAAAAAAAAAAAAAAAAAAAAAAAAAAAAAAAAAAAAAAAAAAAAAAAAAAAAAAAAAAAAAAAAAAAAAAAAAAAACCAAGATTCATAACTCATGAAATCAGCAACTAACTTATCATAATTGAGGGTCCGGATCGAATAACTCGCCGAGCCCTGTAGAAAGTGTATGGCGCTCGGCGAGTTATTCGATCCGGGCCCTCAATTTATATAAGCCTTGATGGAATTTTGAACTTGAAATAATCTACTCAAAAATAATTAGAATCGAATTGAAAAACCGTAATAAATATTTCGAAACAATTATAATATTAATTATTAATTTTAACTGTTCGTAATATAAATATGTTTACATACATATTACATATAAAATTACTTCAATAATGTATTCATTAATCTCTCTCACAAAGTGAAACTTCTAATGCCCTGCCATAGTAGAACCCACCATCAACATAACTTATATATTTATTTAAATTATTATCATAATTTATATAAGTCTTAGCGGAATTTTGAACTTGAAAACAATTTACTCACAAATAGTTGGAATCGAATTAAAAAACCGTTATAAATATTCCGAAACAACTATATAACATGAAAATCATTGATTATAATTGTTCATAATATGAATATATTTACGAATTTTTAAAAACGCGATTCTTTCGAAGAATAAATAACTTTTGGTATTTTTCAGAATTGTGTGACTGAAATATTTTCTGGTATTTTCATGAATTTCTGTCCTAATTTTTTGCAACTTTATTTCCAAGTTTCAAAGTTTTTAGATTTGTATAGAATTTTCGTAAATTTTAGTCTTTTTTCAAAAATCACTATTCAAAAGAAATCAATTTTTCTACGTATTTTTATATGAAATGTTTGGCTATATATTGTACAATAATTTAGTTTCAGAAAAAATTCTTCACAAGTTAAAAAAATTGTTTTTTTGAGATAGGAAAATTAAAAATTCTTCACCTAATTTGAATCTAATTCATTTTACGATTCTGTATTGTTATTTTTATGCACTATTTTTTTATCATCATCACTTATGTTTATTTTTCGTGAAATAATATTGTAAAAAAATTTATCGTCGTATAGCTTTTGAGTATGAAAAGATTTTATAACATTTCTCGCATTTTTTTAATATTTACGAAAATCAAAAGGATTTTTTAGTATTTTCGTAGACTTTTATAAATCAATTCTTAAAATTATATCTTACTCTAGAATGCAAGAATCGACAGATTTTTGATATAATTATTTTTACCTTAATTTTATGTATTTTTCATGTATCCCTTGAATTTTTTTATCTTTTCAGTATTTATAAGATTTTTTATCGTTTTCTATTATTTTTATACATTGTCATTTGTGCAGATTTTACAAAAACGCGATTCTTTCATAGAATGCAATAACTGTTAGTATTTTTCAGAAATGGTATGACTGAAAAGATTTTCTGGTATTTTCATGAATTTATGTTTTTATTTTTTGCAACTTCATTTCAAAAATTCAAAGTTTTTATATTCTTATAGAATTTTCGAAGATTTTAGTATTTTTTTAAAAATCACTATTCAAAAAAATGTATTTTTCCACGTTTTCTTATAGGATATATTTGGTCTTATATTGTACTATAATTCAGTTTTAGAAAAAATTCCTTATAAACTAGAAAAATCGTTATTTTGAGACAGAAAAACTAACAATTCTGAACCTAATTTGAATCTTACTCATTTTATGATTCAGTGTTATTATTTTTATATACAATTTTTTTATCATCGTTACTTTTGTACATTTTTCGTGAAATAATTTGTTGAAAAATTTTCTTCGTGTAGTTTTTAAGTATGAACAGATTTTATAATATTTCTCGCATTTTTTTAATGTTTACGAAAATTAAAAGGATTTTTTAGTAATTTCGTAGATTTTTATGAATCAATCCTTAAAATTATATATTCTAGAATATGCAAATATCGACAGATTTTTGATAATTCCATAGATTTTGAGAATAATTATTTCTACGTTAATTTCAAGTATTTTTCATGTAACCCTTGAACTTCCTTAATTTTTCAGTATTAATAAGATTTTTTATTATCGTTTCCTAGTATTTTTATACATTGCCATTTGTGCAGATTTTTCAATAATGCGATTCTTTCATAGAATAAATAACTTTTAGTATTTTTAAGAAATTGTATGTCTCAAAAGATTTTCTGGTATTTTCATGAATTTCTGTCCTAATTTTTTGCAACATCATTTCAAACTTTCAAAGTTTTAGATTCTTATAGAATTTTCGTAGATTTTAGTCTTTTTGCAAAAATCACTATTCAAAAAAGTTTATTTTTTCCACGTTTTCTAATAGGAAATGTTTGGCTACATATTGTATTATAATTTTGTTTCAGAAAAAATTCCTTACAAGTAAGAAAAATCGTTATTTTGAGATAGAAAAACTCTAAATCTCTACATATAACTCATTTTATGATTCAGTGTTGTTATTTTTATGCATTATTTTTTTTATCATCATCACTTCTGTCTATTTTATTGTAAAATAATAATGAATCCGAATTTCAGGAGGGGTTCAAACCCTGAATGTTAGTGTTTTGAAAATTGGATCTTGTAAATTTTGAATGTTTTAGTTTATAATTTCTTCACGTACTTTTGAGGTTTCCAGTCGACGCTGGATGAGCTTTCAGCATTCCCATGACGCCTTTTCCATGGTAACCGGCGCCACGAATTAGAAGGGCTTTGGTTTTCGGGTGACGCCACGTGATGACCGGCACCCTGTTGTGCCTGTAGAGCCGGCAGAATCGTCGAATGCTCTCGTCGCTCACGGACGTGGGTACCATCAAAAGCGCTGGATAAGTCCTGCACATCATGTAAGCGTAATTCACGGACGTGAGTCGAAAAGGCTCGTTTCTGCGGTTGTTGTGAGTGCCGCCGTTCACGCATATCCCAAGTCGGTACCAATCACGCACGTAACTGCGCTCCGAGAGCCGCTCCAGCGTTTTCGAGTCCGTCACCGAAGGTAGAATTGGTATGCTCGGAATCTCGAATTCGTCAACTTTTCGGAAACAAAAAATGAATTGATCATTTATTTTTGCCGTCACGTAGAACTATTTCTTCCACCAATCAAAAAACTACGTCAACCATTTAAAAATTTTGTTTTGTAACAATTTTTATTTTCAATAAAAATTAAAGGCGAAACAAGGTCAAGTCAAGGTAAAGTCAAAGTCAGGTTCGTTATCAAAGTCAAGTCAAGGTTAAGTGAAGGTCAAGTCAGAGTCAGGTCAAGTCAGAGTTAACCTAATCTAACCTAACTGTAACACATTATATTTATATAATAAATTAAAAATCTTATTATTATTCAATATTAATACTTAGGTATATAATATATACACAACTCATTAATATGAATAATACTAATATAATAATAATACTAATTAATACATTATTATATATTAGAAATTTCAATACATATGATTACAATTATTATTATTCAATATAATCTTTATTATTTTATATTTTTTAATGATTTTTTTTTAAAGTATAAAATTATTATATTATTTTTTTAATATTTCATTAAGATTAAATTAAGAGATTCAATTAAGATTATGGAATTATTATCATTATTGTATATATTATTACTGTCACATACATTATAATAAATTAATAATCTTATTATTATTCAATAATAATACTTGTATAACATATATAACTTATTAATATAAATAATGCTGGTATAATAATATTACTATAGTTATTATTATATACTATATATACTAATAATTAATACTAATGGTTAATATACATTACTCATGCAATAATAATTAATAATAAATTAATAATTTCAACGTTCAATTATCAAGGTTTAAAATCATCAAGAAAGTTTCAGAGATCGAATTTTACTTACGAAATAATACATTTTCCCGTAGGTTTTCCGAAAATATTTTTAACTTTTTGAATTTCGAGATTTTGAGGTTATGCAATTTTTGTAGTACGGAGTCGCGAATTTTTCATGTTCGTATTGAGTGTAATACATTTTTTTTTCTCATACTTTTGGTATTTTCATAATTTTTTAATATTTTTACAACTTGAAGGATTTTCCGATATTATTATGGATTTCCATTCCACCTCTAATATCTAATGATCTAAGATATAAATTTATAAAAAGTTGTATTATTTTTGTAGATTTGAAAAAAAATATCTACATAAATTTCAAGTATTTAATAGATTTCTAAAATTTCAGTGTCTTTTAAACAGATTCTAAGTACTTTTTTTTGTTTCTTTTTTCTATATTTTTATTTTTTTTTATTGTATACTCTATGATTTCAAGTTTAATAAATTTTTGAAAAATTCATAAATATCTTCATAGCTTTTTGAGTATTGATAAATTTCTAATAATTCTCGTATTTTTCAAGTATATAGAATATTTTAAAGGATTCTCTGATATTCTTATACATTTTGAGTATTTTTGTATGTTGATATACATATTTCGAGAATTCGATGAACTTGTTTTTAAATTTCGATCGATTTTAAGTAATTTGATAGATTTTTGGGAAAATCGCATCATATAAACTTTTCATGTTTTGCCTCGTATTTTTGTAATATTTATGAGTTTTCGTAGCGTTTTTCTGTATTGTTCTAGATTTATAGTAATTTTAGAAATTGCTATATGTATAAGCTTTTTAGAATTTAATGCTATAGAATTTCAAATTTGATAAATTGCGTAGGTTTTTCAAAAGACAATTCTTTCATAGAAATACTAATATTTTTTCAGAGTTTGTGTGATTCGTAAGATTTTATAGTATCCTGATAAATTTTTATCTAGATTTATCAATGCTCCATGGTTCAAAGTTATTCTGGATTTTTAACATTTTTGTAGATTCTGATTTTTATTTACTAATCACTCGTTTGAAAAAATGAAAAAAAAAATTTTTTCCACGTTATCCTAACAAAAAATTAATAATTGGAATACTATTTAAGAAAAACAAATTGTTCAACTAGGATTATTATTTGTTAATTAATATAATAAAGAATTCCGAACATTTTCAACTTTTAGAACTTACATGAAACCATTTTTTACGTTCTCTAGATTTCAGTTGGTACTTATTGGTATTTTTAAACATTAATTTTTGCAATTTATTCTTTCATTATTTATTATCATCGCTTTCTCATATTTTTATCTGGTTAATATTATTATTTATAAAAGGTTAATTAAGTTGAGATTTTCAAAAAATTGTTGGTTTTAATAATATTTCAACCTACCTGTGTCATCTTCGTGGCTCAAATCATGAGAATTTCCCATGGGCAAAGTCATTCTTCCTGCAGCAGTCATATACTTATCGTCGTTGTTGGCGTTTATGTTGGGCAAAACGTATTTTTGTCTCTTCGACGATTGCTTTGGCTTGAAACCTGCTTTTCTCGCTGTTTTCAGTAAAGTTTTTTTTGCGAAGCCTCTAAAAATACAAATAAAAAAAAGGAAATCAGAAACTGCAAGATTTTCTGAATTCCGAAATTTCAGAACAACATTAAAAACTTGAGGAATCGCAAAAATTTTCAATTTTAAATAAAGTTAGGTTCACAATGATTTTCATAGTGCAAAATTCTTTACTTCAAAGTAGCATTTTTTTCCTTTCCCTTGTGGTGATTTGTTTGGGTCACCAAAACTTGTCCGTGAAAAGCGAAATGGTGGAAAATGTGAGGAGGATTTCGCGCTTTGTGAACCAATTTTCTCAAAGTCTCGATGTTCTCCGGTGTCACTTCTTCGTCGAAGGCCAGCTTGAGAAGTTGAAAAGTGCATGAGCGAAGTTGCAAGCCCTCCTGATGGCACTGGTCCAAAGGCGCCAGATTTTGCACAGTAACGCGTTTTTCCTTTGTGAGCGAAGTTACTGGAAACGCCCGAACGACTAATTGTTCGCAAGCTGCAATCAAGAGGATAGAAAAATCAATTAATAATGCAACGCGATAGATGCAATGTAAAAAAGATGCAACATAAGTGGATGCAACGCAATAGATGCAACTTAAGTGGATGCAATACAATATATGCAACTTAAGTTGATGCAACGCAATATATGCAATTTAAGTGGATGGAACTTAAGTGGATGCAACACAATAGATGCAACTTAAGTGGATGCAATGCATTAGATGCAACACAATAAATGCAACTTAAGTGGATGCAACTGAAGTGGATGCAATGCACTAGATGCAACGCATTAGATGCAACTTAAGTGGATGTAATGCACTAGATGCAACATAAGTAGCTAATGCAACTGAACTTTATGCAATGAAAGTATCTAATGAAATGTAAGTGTAGGAAACGAGAGTGGATGCAACGTAAGTGGCAAATGCAACTGAAGTGGATGCAATGTTAATGGCGAATGCAACTGAAGTGGGTGCAATGTAAGTGGCTAATTCAACGAAATTGGATGCAACTGAAGTGGATGCAATGCACTAGATGCAATGCATTAGATGCAATTTAAGTGGATGCAATGCACTAGATGCATTGTAGTAGCTAATGCAACTGAAGTATATGTATACCGACGTATTTCAACATAATGGCACATACTCTCTAATCTGTCTAATTTTTTTGTACTCAAGTAAACGACAGCAAAGTGATGCATAATTACCGAAAGGATCGCACGGAATTCCTTTGAAAACGATTCTGTAATTCGTGAGAAAGATGGCACCTTCTGCTGGCAAAAGTGGAGGGGATTTTGGGAAACCTGGTGAACCTTCTTCTCGGCCATCCGGAAGTAAATAAACCCTCAAACCGTCCATTATTATTTCCTCCCCCAGCAGCATGTTCGGAGTCAATATTTTCGGCTGCAACAAACACGATGATTCGTGATGTTTATTTGCAAATTTATTTTTTCTCAGATTTCTGGAATTTAAAGATAATCGCAACATTTTTTCAACTTTTTACTGAGTTTCAAAGATTGCACGTAATTCGTTTTCGGGAAATGTTCATACAAGAATACACTAATTGAGAGAGTTATAAATTATCTTCGAGATTTATTTTTTTATAGGTTAAATAAATGGCTGAATTGTTTTTGCATCCCTTCATGCAATTTTGTAGATTCTTTCCTTTATTTTTTGATAGTTTTAATACTTTCTTACAAATTTCTCATCATTTTTTTTAATTCACACAGTTTTTTAGAGGTTGGTATGTATTTTTTAATATTTTCTTATTTTTTGCACCACGAATTCTTATAAAAAAATTGTACTAACAATAAGAAACATTTCTAGTGATTTTTGTGGTTACAAAATGTTCTAGAAAATTGCTCAAAATCTTGGATACGTTAGAACAACTCAGAATTTTCAAACTTGAGAATTTCCCCTAAAATTATACTTGACCCCTCCCCCACTGCCCTCCAAAATTTTGTCCAGCATGATATTTGAACCAAACTTGGAATTCTGGAAATTTTCGAATATTTTAGGACTGGAGAATTTTGACAATACATTTTCATTCAAAAATTATCAAGTTCGAATTTTGCACACGATTTACATTTTTCATGTGTTAATTAATTAATTTATTAGCTGAATTTCTCAACAAAATTACTTACGGAATTTTGAAACCTACTTTTCCGAATTCTGATATTTAGATTGATGGAATCAAAATTAAAAATTTCAGATTTAAATATCGAAAATGTTGTTTAGAATTCATACCAAATTTATAAATTGAAGTTTATACTTGGGATAATGGAAAAATCTCCAATCGTAAAATTCTATACGATAATATTGAAAAACTTGAAAACTTTAATATAAAAACTAGCTATTTTTTTTTATTTATATTGATTATTATGTATAGATATATGTATTAAACATATATTTATATTTTTGTTTTATTTATATTTATATTGAATTTCGTTAACAAATGTAATAGCCAAAATTCAAGTTTGTAGATATCCAAACATCGAAAAGATAATAAAAATGAAACATACAAAAAAAATTAATAACTAAAAACTGTCAACATTTAAAAAAATGTGATCTACTAGTGTTATTATTATTAATTATTATTGCTATTATTATTAGATACGATGGAAATATCATTATCATGAATATATTATTATTTATTTAGTATCTAATTTAAATAGTTTGATACTTAGAACCTGATACATCAAACATTTTTGCTCATGTTCCTAAATGTTGTATTTTCCAATCTGTAAAATATCAATTTGATAATTTACGTATATGAATGTATACAATTCAAAAATTTTCAGGTGGAATTCGATCATCGAGTTTAAAATTGGTACTCAGGATATTATAAACATTAGGAAAATTTTAAATTTTTATTTCTAAAACCCTGAATTCTATATGAGAATGAATTTACCCGGTCACTTTTTCGAAAGCAGTTTCCCGACAGACAATTTTCTCGACAAACACTTTTCCCGACACTGCTTTTCTATTCTTTTATATGAATATACCTGTACAAGGTCAGTTTTTTCTAAAAAGTTTTCAAAATTTATAATTATATATATATATATATATATATATATATATATATGTTTTAAAATTTTAAACCTCAAAGTTTTTAAAAGTTTAAAAACCAAATAAATTTTAAGCCTATTAAATTACATGTAATACTATAAATGTGTGTAAATAGTATTAAATGTAAAATTTACATATACCTAGTTTATAATTATAACTTTTTAAAAGTTATAATTTTGAAAGAAAACTTTTTTTATTTTTGAAAACAGTCTGTTGGGAGAAGTGCTGTCGGAAAAAGTGTTTGTCGGGAAAAGTGTTTGTTGAGAAACTGCATTCGGAAAAATGGACGAGAATCGAGAACGAAAGTTTCTCGGGAAATCGTAACGTTAATGGATCCAATTTTAGAAATTTACAATTTAAATAATGAAAATGTTTAATAATTATTCAAAACCATACAACTTAAAAAATTGAGAATTACAAAGATTAGTAGAAAAGAAAAAATTTGAAAAAGTAAAAAGAACTACATGAAAATTAGAAAAATCACAAAAAAATAATGAATAAAAAAAGATTAAAAAAAAAATAAAAAAAAACAACCAACTAAAATGAATACAGAAAACATAATAACAAAATTTACCAAAAATGACCAAGAATAATAAAATTAAATTGAAACAATAATTTGCAATTTTTTAATATTAAATACTCAAATCTTCAATTTCAAAAGTTGTAAAATTTAACTATCCGATATGAATATTTTGAGAATGATGATATGCTAATATGCTTATTCCAATTTCGAGTATTTAAATTCCAGGTTTTAAGGAATTCAAAATACCATCCGCAACGACTATCATTTTTTTCAACATTTTTCTGGACATTCAATAATAATAATAAAAAAAAGTCCTTCACTCAACAATAGATATTTATACTACAAGGGAGAAAAAGGATGATTCCAACGAGTGCAATTGCGCACTCGCTTCGCTCGTGCCCAAACTTTGCACTCGTTGGAATCGTCCTTTTTGTCTCGTGTAGCATACAATATTTTTTCCATGCATGTGTAAAAGTGGCCACTTCATTTTTATGGAACGCAGGAACGAAATCCTCTTTTTGGA
>JAPYZL010211101.1:0-16967 GCA_030522825.1 Platygaster orseoliae | reverse complement strand
ATATATATATATATGTATATATTGATGTTTACCTCTGGTCAAATTTAACTTCATTTCACTTCATTTTTTTTTTCGTATAAACGTTTGAAACTTCAGGTACATGGTAGGCTTAACTGCATTTCAGTCAGTTTTACTGATGAATAAGTCAGCATGGAATAAAAATAATTGAAGCCCGTGTACTTGTATTCCTCTAAAAATACACAGCGATACCAGATAATTAAAAAAGTTGAACGAGTAAATGATTTCTCTCACAAACTTTCAGTTAAAATAACCTTCCCTCTGTAAATAGGAGTTGGTTTTGCTTTTTCAATGTATCAAATGCATATTTTCTGTTTTTTCCAAGCTCAAAATTATTTAAGGTCTGTGAAAAAAAAAAACCTACAAAATAGCTTCTTTCATTACAGATTAAAAATAGACGATTAATGTTACTTTGAAAAATTTAAGAATAAGTAATTTCTAATTTGTTAAGAGATAGAGAGGGTAAAAGAAGAAAAAATTTGTTGATATAAAAAAATATATTCTGTTTTTTTGCTCAGTCTAAAAAAAGTTCATCATTCATAGTTTGACTAATTTATCATCTGAGTTACTAGAACCCCTTCAGAAATTATGGAATTCTTCTATTAATAAAATACTATAACTGAATTAGAAAAAGTAGCCGAAAAGAGAGATAATGTATTTCTAGGTTTTGGAGCAAGTTAACGCCGTAATGGGAGAACTTTTCGCGAGCGATGTGATGGAACGCGAAGAGAACACCGTGCGCGACCTAGAGGACCCGGGCCAAGATTGGCAGTCAGCTCTTGAGGAACTCGATGATTCCCATCTCTACTTCTCCCCGAACCAGGGCAATGTCATCTTTACAAGTGCTGTCGATGGCTGGGGCTTCAACATCCAAGAATTCGCAAAGATTTTTTCCGATAAACTTGGCTTCAGCGAAAAAACTCTCTTGAAAACCCTCTGGGGCGACTTCTACCTCAACACAAAAACCAAAAGAATCATGAAAGGTGCACAGGAAAAGGCCAAAAAACCGCTCTTCGTTCAGCTCATCCTCGAAAACATTTGGACGTTGTATGATACTATTGTGATTCGGAAAGATAAAGAAAAACTGCCCTCCATCGTGGAGAAACTTAATATCAAATTGACGGCGAGAGATCTTCGTTCGACAGACCCGAAAGCACAGTTACAAGCTGTTTGCTCGCAATGGCTACCATTGGCTCGTGTAGTTCTCAACGTTGTCTGTGACAAAGTCCCGGCCCCTAACAGACTGACCCCGGAAAAAGTCGAGCATTTGATTGGCAGTGGGGCAGACTTTTCTTCCTTGCCAGCAGAAACGAGAGCCCTGAAAGACGCTTTTTTGATGTGCGATTCTTCAGCGGATGCTCCGGTTATCGTATTTATTTCGAAGATGTTTCCTATAGACAGAAAAACCCTTCCAGAAAATAAGCCCAAGTCTTTGACTCTAGAAGAATTAGAACGAAGGAGGCAAATCGCGAGGCAGAGGCACCAAGAAAGGATTAATAAAAATGTAGAAGAATCTAGGGAAACTAAAAATGATGATGACTTAGAAGTCGTTTCGGTGGAAGAAGAGGCGGCTGAAAGAACATTGGTTGCTTGTGCAAGAGTCTATTCGGGTACTTTGCAAATTGGTGACGAGGTGTATGTTCTGGGTCCCAAACATAATCCCAAGGTCGCGCTGGAACGTGAACTGGAGGGAGAAGTTGTGGAACTTGGACCGACCTTGAAGGATTTGAAAGCAGGCAGACATGCTACGAAGGTGAGTTTGAATTTTAAAGTCCCTTTTCCGATGTTTATGTCCTTTTAATATTTTTGGGTATTGAATGTTGAAAATATTTATGAGGATATCGAATCGATTGATGCCTGTGTCAGACAGAAGCTAAGAATGAAGCAATAACAATGTGCTTTTATAGGAAAAATAAATCTATAAATGATCTGTCGGATCCATATTATATTATATATTTCATATCATTTATACGCTATTCGAGAATTCTATTCTTATTTTGACTTTTTTTAGAATTAATATAATTGAGGTAATGGATCCGTTTCTATTTTTTTTCAATGAAACTCTCAGGGTAATTATTCATCTTAAAAATATTATATTATACCTTAATTCTTTTAATGAAATTTAAAGTCAGTTAAACTCATATTTGCATCAACTTAACTAATGACAGTACCTATCTTTTGATGTAACGTGCTTCCATGTTCAACCAGGTAAAAATTGAGAACTTATACATGCTCATGGGTCGGGAAATGGAATGCATCACTCACGCTTCTGCCGGTAGCATCGTGGGTATCGGTAACCTGGAAGAGCACGTTTTGAAAACCGCGACTCTTTCATCGACCATCGCTTGTCTTTCGTTTTCGGAACTTACAGCATCCTCAGCTGTCCCCATACTCCGCGTTGCCTTGGAACCGAAACATGCATGCGACCTTACAAAATTGTTAGATGGTCTCCGGCTTTTGTACCAGGCCGACGTGTGCGCAACAGTACACTTCCAGGAAAACGGAGAAGTCGTATTGAACACCGCTGGAGAAGTCCATTTGGATCGATGCTTGGAAGATCTTCGTCAACGTTACGCCAAGGTTAATATTTGTGTCAATTATGTAGTTGATTTTGTAATATTTTCCTTGTTTTTTTGATGTCTGATATATGATAACATTTAAAATTCAAGGTTGAGATCAACGTCTCCGAACCCATAACCTCCTTTAGAGAAACTGTGGTGCCTCAGCCAAAAGTCGATATGGTTTCTGAAGCTATTGAAGTTGGGCGCAAGAATGATGAAATCCTGGAGTTTTGGACGCCGAATCGACTTTGCTGTTTCGAGATCGACGCCATTCCTCTGCCGGATGCTGTGACCAAGAAACTTGAAAGTAATGCGGATCTCGTCAAGTTACTGGATCAGTGCTGCAACAGGCTTGCTCAGGATGAGTTGGAATTAGAAGAGGGAGACGCCGGGTTATCTTTGAAGAGTTCGAGACTCGCAGAAAAGGAGCTTAAAGACCTGCAGGTTTTTAAGGACGAGTTGAAAAAAGAGTTCTTGGAGGCCGGAGGGTGGCAGGAGAACGTCCTGGAGAAAATCTGGTCCTTCGGGCCGAAAAAATGTGGGTCCAACATATTGTTGAATGAGACTGATTATGAAAGAAAACATGTTGGAGAGAAGGACGAAGTTTCATCAGATCCAAGAGCTCCGTAAGTTGTCCATGTGTGTTTTTTTTTATGTCTTGAGAAGCATGTTTTTAATTGGTAGTGTTTTTATTTTAAACGTCAGCTCTTCGAGAAAGTAAACTTTTTACAAATATTTTTCCAGTTTTTTTAAATCTGTGATAATACAATACATAAAAAAGAAATTTGACGATATTTGACACTTTTATGAATAAAAATTTGTTTAAAAATGCCGTTGAAAAGACAGTTTTTTTAAAAATAATTTCCTTGTTTTTATTAGTCTTCTGAATTCAGAAAACCATATATTGCATTTAGTGGATTTTTGAAAGTAATTTTTATTTCGCTACAAAAAATGTGTATTTGTAATTGTACAGTATTCTAAAATTTCCAGTTCCCGACGTCAAAATCAATATCACAAAAATTTTATTCAAAACTCGATAAATGTGAATAATAAAAACTGGAGATTTTACAAAATGTTTAATTTGATACGCCACATTGCAAAAACCACGATAAAAACAAAATTTAGAGAATGCCTTTGGCATCTCGAGCGAAAACACACATAGAAAAGTCGATATTTTTAATCAAGCAAATAAAAAATGAAATATCAGAAATGTTGATAATGGTTGAGTCTAAAAATGCATACGTATGTAATGAAACTGTATGAAAATAACTAAAAAATAGTTTTTCGCTCCTAAAAGATAATGCTGTGCATGTACTATTTGCATTCATGAACAGAAACGTTCTAAATAGGTCATTCGCATAAAAATGATTCGATATTGGAAATATGGTGTATAATTGACCTATTAAAATTGGTTACAGTGAGAAATTATAGCTATAATTATTCGCTAATTCCAGTTGAATTACGAGAACGAGAGTGTAAATGATAAATGTGCAAAGTTTGTTCAGTTATTGCTGAAAATGTATTATCATGATTTAATTTGTTTGGAAACTCTATTTTTATCATGGTTACACAATAAAATTTTTTCGATGGACGTTTCACTGAAAAAAAAAAAAAAAAGAAATTGATCTGCTCTTGTTATCAATAAACTACAATTATTCTTACTGAATACCAATTAGTAAAGGGCAAAGGAAGTCTGCAAGTAATTACAGAATTTAATACATCGTAATCAATTTGAAGCTGTGCAACTTAAGTTAGTTTCACTCAGAAAATGTCATTCGAGTTACTGCTTGTTTCTGACTTTGATTCTCCATAAAAAGGAAACTCTCTGTAATGTAAGTGTTTAGTCTAATAAAAGTTTAATTAAAAACTTTATTTAAATTTAGATAAAAACACTTATTCAGCACTATAATGAATTATGAAAATTTGAAATAAGTAATTTCTATTGGTATATTTTTGAAACATATTTCTTAAATGTTTGAAACTGTAAAACTTCAACATTTTTTTCATATGTTGATTTTCTGGACTATCAAAACGCTTTTTTAATTAATTCAGAAATAATTGAATAAATATTTTATAATTATTTCATTAAGAAGTAATATTCCAAACATTCGTTATTCGTTTTTTCAATTCAGAGATAAGAAAAACAAATTAAAACGATTCTTTTCCAACGCATACAAAAAATGAGGGTTTTTAAAGGTTATGTACAAAACTCGCTGTAACAGGTGTTTTTTTTTCTATTTCGGATTTAAAAGCACATAGAAATACATATCTTTTAATGAAAATTTTTGGCTTTTTTTGTGTGGAAAGGCTAGGTTCCGAACTTCAAAATATGTGAAAACCATATTTATACTATTCTGCTCCAAAAAAAGTGACCTATACACAGTAGTACTTTTTTTTCATTGAATATTCTTGAAACTTTTCGTAGAGCTGTGAAATCTTCGAGACACATTAAGAGAGTACTCCTACATGACATCAGTTTTTCCAGGCGATTTATTGGAATTTTCTCACTAGAAAAATATTTAATTTTTTGAACGCGGTTCGTTATTTTATTTATTAGACCTTCAACTACAAAATGAATGTATGTTTGCAAAAAAATTTTCGATAGTGTGTCCATTAAATTTATATTTATAAATATAAATAATAATATATATAAATATAAAATTACATTCATATACAGGGCGTACCAAAATCCCCGTACCAAAAAGGAATCCAATATTCCTTTTTCAATTTCAAGTCGAAAAGCCCTTTGCCACTTTTTAAAAAACTCAAAATTAGAAAAGTTATCCAAGTTTGAAATTCAAACAATTAATGCGCTTTTTCGACAAGTGGGGATAAAAATCACGAACCAGACTCTAACTAAATTTTCTTCATATTTTTCTGAGTCAAAAAGTCCTTTGCAACTTTTCACAAAACTCAAAACCAAAAAAGATATTCAAGTTTGAAATCTGAGAAATCTGATTAGTTGAAAGTTCGAACTCGAATATCTTTTTTGATTTTGAGTATTGCGAAAATTCGCAAATATTGGATTTCTTTTTGATACGGGGATTTTGGTACACCCTGTATATTCATAAATTTTTAAATTTCTTATTGTTCAAGTTTTGCTATTTTGAAAATTGATACGTTAAATATCCATAAAGTATTCGGACGATAATCATACTATAGATTAAAAAACAGATTACATTTCACTTTTTACTCCAGTATGATTTTCAAAAAAGCGTGATTTCTCTATCTAGACTTTTTTTGAAAGACCTCTCTTCGCAAGGATGCAGCAAAGACACTACTGAAAATTTAATGTACAATAAACATTCATTTTGTAGTTGAAGACCTCATAAGTCAAAAAAAAATTACGTTAAAAAAAATGTACAACTTATCTTGTGGTAGAATTCTTAAAAATTGCCGTAGATAAAGTCGAATTATAAAAATTGAATACACAAATTCAGTGCACGCCATTTACATCGCGATAATTCACAATGATTTGGATTTTTGTTGCGTAGGTACGACAGCTGTATAATCAATGGCTTCCAATTGGCAACACTCTCAGGTCCGCTCTGCGAGGAGCCCATGATGGGTGTGTGTTTCGTCGTGAAGAAATGGACGATCATCGATGATAAAGACGGCCAGAGGTAAGAAACGCATAACTAAGAAATTTTCATTCGCCAGCCAATTAATGTTTCGTTTTCTACCCGCAAATAAATTTACGACCCGGCTAGCACGAGCGCGAAGTGTATAAACGAAAATTGTTTTATAAAATGAACTTTTATGTTATAATGGCTGATTTATATCAACAGGGTATGCACTCATATCATGCAAATATTGCACTCCAATTACAGGAAGTGTATATCGAATACGCAAATATCAGCCATAAAGTATACGATATGATCAAAGCGAAATGTTTCCAGTGTCATTATTCAGTCGCGTTTGCAGTTCGTTTATTTGCCGACTGTCGCTGGGAATTGAATATTACATATTATGTAAACACCGCGCGTGAAAAAATCAATGGAACTTGATTGAACTCATGCATAGTCATCGCGTGGTTCGTCTCGTATCAGCGAATTACGATTCGAAGTTTACGTCGCGCTTCGGGGGTTGATCGTTTTCGAATGACGCGAGTAGGTGTTGTTTCGTGAAGCGGTGCTTATTTGCGTGCGTAGGTAGAAGTGAGATCTTCAAAGTATAAGTGTTTTTAAGTTGATGTCGAACCAAGAATAGAAATTTACACAGGTCTGATGAAGAGATGAGAATAATATATACATAATCTTGCACATACATAATAGCTAAGTAATTATAAATATTTTAAAACATTTTTTAACTTTCGTAAAGTCGTGATGAAAGAGTTTCGTTTTTAAATCGTATAGGAAGAAATTAAGTTGTAAATGTTAACGGATTGGTATAAAATAAGTTAATTAGAAGATGATTTCAACAATTTCCAATTTAATTTGAATTCTCAAACTTTCGCGCCCTATCAATGTTACAAAATTCACGATACTTCTTTTTCACGAAAAATATAGAAACAAAATGAAGATTTAAATTTTCAAGCAATTTACTAACCATACGAAAAATATTAAAGTACATGTCAAATGCGTGTTTCTAATGCAACTAGCATTGAAACCTGAGCAAGAGGCAAAATTTTAATTTGAAATATGGTTATTATAAAGTAACGGTTTCTGCTAGTCGAATGTTTATTTCATTCTCATTAAATTGACTGAGAAGAAATATACTTTTTACTCGCAGAAACCGTTAGTTTATTGTCATATTGACTTCGCCAATAAAAAAGAAATGAGTTTCAAAAATGTCAAGTTTCCAAGGTTAGGTAAGGTTTTTTGATAACTGATTTGTTGGTTTTTTTTAGTCATGAGAAAATGAAAAAAATTTATAAAATTAAATTCATGACTTCTGCAAACTTTATTCAATGTTTTTGAAAAATTTTCAATATAATAGTATGAACATGACTAGTAGTGTTATTTTTTTGATATTTTTTGAAAAACTATTTATGGCTATCTTCTATTTCTTTTATTCGAAGACCTAATAATTCTCAAACTCTTAAATTTTTCGTTGTTCGTATTATCCATTCTTCAAAAAATTCCTTCTACTTCATAAATCTAGTTCGCCCAATCTTTTTGTTTTCTGAACTGTTTTCACAACATCTGTAACATTTTAGGGGGTATTCTTATGTAACGGAAATATTTCCAGGCAATTTCTGGGAACTGTACAAGAAAACTTCCAATTTGTTTAACGTGGTTTTCTTTTTTTGATTCATGAAGTCTTCAACTACAAAATGAATGTATATTTTAGTAAAAATTTTCATTAGTATCTCCGTTGTATCCTTACGAAGAAATGCCTTTTAAAAAAAGTCTGGGTTGACAATTCACACGTTTTGAAAATCTTACTGGAGTAAAAAATAAAAAGTTATCTTTTTTTCAATACATATTAGTATGACTATCGTCCGAATACTTTATGGATTATAATCGCATTAATTTTCAAAATGGCGGAGCTTGAAAAAGAGAAATTTTGTTTTTCACCTCTTTTTTTAAGTTCTAAAATTTGTACAAAATTTATTCTAATTAATAAAGCCGAATTGCAATCAAACGATAATTACGCTACTATAAAAAAAATTACAATTTCTTTTATACTCTAGTAGGATTTTCAAAATCGTGTTAACCATCAAATCAAACTTTTTTCGGAAGACTTCTCTTAGCAGTAATGCAACGGACACACTGATAAAAATTTTTTCGAAAACATACATTTATTTTGTTGTTGAAGGTCTAATGAATTAAAAATACACCACGTTCAAAATAATTGCAAAGTTTTCCTGCGGTAAAATTCCGAAAAATCTCCTGACAAAACTGCTGCCACATAAAAGTACCTTTTAAATGTTTAAACTTATTGATGATGTAAATTTGACTTATGAGGTTTACAAGTTATAAAAGAGAAATTAATTCCTATAAAAAAAACTTTAAAAAAGTAAAAAAACAGTTGTCGGGTAATACAGAATAAAAAAAATTCGTCAAATTTTTGATTTTTTTCTTTAATTAACATAAAAAAGTTTACGCTAATTAGTTTGATGATCATTAATAAATTCATATCAAAAAATATGACGAAACAAAAAATAATGATAATAAATCGTCAGCCAGACCATATTATATTCTTCAATTTTACTTTCTTGGCACAAATACTTAATAAAACGTGAAAAAGAGAGGCACTGCGGTTATACACGTTTTCATATTTACACAAGTCCCACACTTAAATGTAATAAAAAGGCCCGACAACCTGCTAATTTATTGTTTTTATAATCCATTTTTACATTGATAACTCAGCTGCATGTTAGTATGAAAGCCTAATGACTGCTAATGACTCAGAACGAATCGATCACATAGTTCTACTGATTTGGCACAAGTCAAGTTGAAACAGTTATTTTTTTGTAAGTGACTACTTTTTGTATCACAACTGATCACGATCAATCGTTCGCACGATATGAATTGGAAAATCATAACCGACTAAATATAATATTTATTCATTTCACAGTAAGAGAAGTATTGATAAAATACATTATTTTTTCCTCAAAATCCAGAAATAAACAATGCAAAGTATCCAAATGTCAGATCAAAGAGTTTCGTCTTGTTTAGTTTAAAAATTTTTCAATTCAATTCTTATAATAGCTTAATTATTTTGCAGGTTCGTGCTAATTATTGCTGAAAACATTGTACAACAATACCATTTTAACGTAAAAAGACATAACCTTTACTACCTTAGTAAACCAGAAGCAAAGAAATATTTATGATCGTTAGATAATTGAGTAAAATGCCAGAAATGAACTATTTTTCAAATATGTATCACACCAATCGTGCTCGAGTAAAAACGTGAGTAGTTCTTGCTTCTTGCTGTGCGTTGAACTATATCTCTGATATCGAATTTAATAAAAATAGTTTGAAGAAAATTTTCGAAATACGGGGTGCAGCTCGATGCACCTCTTAGAAAAATCTTATGTAAATTATTGTAATGTGATTGGTATACCGTATAAGCATTTATATAACTATAAACGGTAATTTGCTGCAAAAAAAGTTTTCTGTGAAGATGATGTTAGTTTGAAATCGTGCGTTCGGTTCTTGAAAGATTTCTCGCTATGTGTAGGGAGTAACGATCGAATGCACGGGATTTTTTTTTAAGTGTTACGAAGAATGAAAAAACACGTTTCAGTGACGGTAGTAGCCAGAGTCAAGGACAACTCAAAGGACAACTTATATCGGCGTTCAAGGAGGCCTGCAGAAAAGCCCTCAAAGCCAGAAGACCTCGGCTCGTTACGCCAATGTATTCCTGCAGCGTGCTCGTAAACTCCGACGTTCTTGGTGAGTTTTTTCCATGAATTTTTTTCACCGTCATAATATTGATCATAACCTAACATCTAATGCATGCATCTTACTTTGAAAATGAAACTAATAATACGATTATTTCAAGGCAAAAGTAAATGACTATTCGAATTTTAATAAGGCATGAAGATATTGAAAATGGTAGGTTTTTCATTGTTAAAACAGCAAATCGTCGCAAATGGTTTATTGCCAGTATGAATGACATTATTTACATGATAGAAAAAAGTGTCGCGTACATCCAAAAGAATCACGCATGATTAGGATGCTAAAAAAATTGATATGAATAGAATTATGTGATTGTCTTAGAAGTAAGGTTCCATCCGATTCACCGGAGGCGAATTTCCCCCGAATTTAACGGGTGGCGAGAAACTCGTCGAGCAAATTTTTCGCCCCATGATCAAGTTCACCTCCAGCGCGGGACGTTAATGCAACTAAATGAAGCGTAGTTATAAATTATCAGAGCCTTTAATTCCTTGCGTTTCTATGGCAATGCATATTGAAAGAACGATCTAATTTTTTCCTCGTGAAACAAACTTTCGACTCTCTTTCGGACAAAAGCTTCGAGAGCTTTTCTCGTGTTCCGCAAGTTCCCGGGGTCTCGCCCGTCAATGTTAACTAAACGGAAATGAGTTACAGCCTAATTTGACTTATTCTCGAAATTATCCGTTACAATAAATAAATATACCTAAACACTGGGTAATGAGTAATTTCTTGTTATCACCGAGGGACCACGTGAAAACGCGCCGTGAAACAAATTATCCTAAGCGGGAAATTATTGGCTAAATAACGCGGGGTCGCGGGTTGGGGGCGCTTTTTCGTCGATGCGGATGATTGAATCTTCACCTAGCGTTGTTCCCTCTATTCGGGAGGAAGCGTTTTTTCCGAAATCGTTTTGTGGTTTTCCATCACAGTGTTACCACATAACGAATCACTTTTTTTTCGAACGCGCGTAGTCCCTCGGAAGGAATGCGGGCATGACGCAAAGAGCGTCATTGTTAAGGTCCATAACGATGGATGGGTTTTTGTCGGCTTAGTCCCAATTACTCGTGCTCATGAGCTGAGGTACCAAGTGCCATGGGAAATTGGCTTTCGCTGCTTCTACTTCGGGGTCAGGAAAACCTGCGGGAAAATTTTGCGTTGTAGTTTGCTTGTTCCGAAGTTTGTTTAAACATGCGCTTCGTTTTCTATCGAAATAAATTCATTTAGATGTAATTTTCCCAGAAATCTATAAAATCGCTGGAAATCAGTCGAAAGTTGAAATCTGGAGTTGAAATTTGTTCAGTTGTCTACGAAAATAGTAGGAATTTAATACTTTTGTTTACATCCCTTTAAGTTTCATAAGTATTAAAAAAATGTAGTAAATAGTAGAAATTTTTTCATATTTGAAACTATGGTAAGATATTTTTCTTAAAAGTGTATACCTTCGGATTATGAAACATATATTTATCAAGACAACCAAAAATATTTATGATAAAATGCAAAATATTTATTTATCTATGCATGAAAGAACTGCGAAATATTTATGATCAAATGAGAGCAAATTTTACGTTTTTTGTACATTTGTTTACATTTTCGACTCCTAATCAAAGTTGCTAAAGAAAATGACTATATGATTTGCTAAGTTCTCTTCGACGCATCTTTATTTATTTTGATTATTTATTTTGAAATGTAAACAGATTATTAATCTTTATTCAACGCCGTGAAGTAATGGCTCGTTTCTCCCACGCTTGTAACTTATAAAACTCGCATTTCTTCACGTTGTTGAATTAACTATGGTCCTTGACTAGTGTAAAAAAGTTTTTTTAACTCATCTGATTCCAACGCTCGCCTACGGCTCACGTTGCAACCTTCAGACTCGTTAAAAAAACTTTCCCACACTAGTTAAAGAATATACTATTAGTCATGTAACATGCCCAATAATTTCTCGGTAATTTTCAAACTGCCAATTGAAGAAAATGAAATGAAATAAATTGAATTAGAGAAAAAGAAAATCAAAATTAAAGGAAAGTCATTGCATTTTCAATTTAATTTTTTTTTTAATAAAATTGTTCTTAAATATAATTTGCTTTTTTTTCATTTTTGATTTTATTTGCAAATAATTAAATGCAAATTGAAAATTAATGCAAATTTAAGAAAAAGAAGATGGTGAAACATGCATAAGAAGTGAATATTTTTTATGGTCAAAAATTTTCGAAAATCTTTTGGATTAAAAATGAAAAACCTTAAAATATTTACGAAAAATCCGAAAGTGGTGAAATATTTATGTTTCGCAAAAAATTGCCAAAATATTTATTTAAATATTTTTTATTGAAATAAATATTTTTTATGCACTTCTAATCACAAAGTTTTACATTTGGACGGGCTTTGAGACTAGAATTGCATAAAATACTGTATGTAACTTAGTGCAAGTGTCTCATTTTGCGAAGATTATTCAAACCCTCGGCTTCGCCTCGGGCCTGAACCCTCGTCTTCACCAAATTCGACCCTTGCACTACGTTCCATAATGTACTATTGTTGCCCTGATAATTATAGAAATCCATAAAGGAAACCATAAAAATTCTTAAGAATTCGTTAAATTGTAGAAATATTTTTTAAGAAATGGAAAAAAAACGGCAAATCTATAAAGATACTGCTTAATAAAAAATCAATCAATACACATATAATGAAGATATTTGAAGTTTTTAATACCATAGTATCAAATTCTAAAAGTCTATAGAGTGATCCACTGTAAAATACTTTAAATCTGTGTAGATATTATTTTCTTGAGCATCTATAAAAATATCAAAAATGCCTAGAATTTTGATTCCTATAGCATCGAATTCTAGAGAGATATTTAGAAATCCTTAACAATAATATAATATAATAAATTAATTATGATCGTCAAACGAATATATTCAACTTAACACCTCTGCTTTTTGTTAACAGTTTAATTTCTGTTAGTGAACGAATCGTTATAGAACTTGCGTAGCTTTATATCTCAAAACTATGAACAGTGTTTTTATGAGCGATATTTAGAAGAGCTACTCGAAAAATTTCAGTCGTATCCATGACAATTTTTGCGAAAAATCAACAATAGCTTTGAACAACAGCTAAATCACCTCCGTGAAAGCTACAATTTGAGCACAATTTTTCGTATATCTATATTTAAATAATCCGGATGTTTTTGCACACAAAGAAAATTTTTCAGTTAAAAATACTATAAAAACGTCGTATATCTGATACGTATTACCAGCCCGTTAAATTTAGCACTGCAACTAACTGTAATTTTTTAGAGGTTTCCGTAACTTTTTTGACTGTTAGCGCACATTTTACGCCATTTTTATAAAGTAGTTTCACAAAAGGAGTTGAAATGACAGATTATATTGTATCGAATCGCCCTAATATGGAAGTATTGATTTAGATCGTCAGTTAATATTAAGGTCTTAGAAAAAATTGCAACTTGCCAAAAAGACTGCGAATGTGTCGCAAGGGCCTGCCACGGCGGTTTCTCTGGACGCACATCATCCCGTAGACGCGTATACCGGGCACGCTCGCGTAGGTCGGCTGGTCGTGCCTCATAGGTCCCTCTGCGTCCAATAAAAAACAATTTATTTAGTGTCGAAAATTTATTCGCTATGCGAAAACCGTAGAATGAACACCAGAAATAAACAATAAAACACCTGCGCTCTCCCTGGGCATTTATTATTATCCACGTATCCGCGGGTTTCCCGTCTGCATACACAGGGTGTCCCATAATCGACAGAAATCCTTAGAACTATTGGTTTTACGTGTAACTTCAAGACGAAGATTCCGATGTTGTTGTTTTCGTTTGCAAAGTTAAAGAAAATACTGATTGGTGAAGTTAATCATATTAAAAATTGATGTCTAGATGTTTATTGCTACAATGGATTTTGTAATATTCAAATTTATCCTAGACTTTTTTTCTATGCTGATTACGGTGAATACAACCATCAGTAAAAGTTACGATTCTGCTAAATCGAAAAACTGGAAAACAATTTCAATTCATAAAATATAAGAAAATTCAATCTTCAATAAATTGAAAAAAAATCTACGTATTGTTGAAAAAAAGAAGAATCCATATTTTCGATGATTTCTGCCAATTTCGAGACACCCTGTATTAAGGGAAGCGCGAGAGATGGCTTTGTTTAATTAGAGAAAATAAATTTCGAGATCTTGGCGAATGCAGTGGATTCGTACTTACCGAGTATGTTGGTGTCCGGACACCGACATATCACGAGATAATGGGACTTCCCTGTTCGTACGTTTTGCAGAGCGAGCAACGACCAATCCCGGGACGCTTTGCATTCCCGCATATCAGCCACGGGCTCGCAAGTCTTCACCAGAGTGAGGGCCTGCAAAAGAGAACAAAATTGCGCGTGCGCAATCAATTATCAGCCGACTCTGACGTTAATTAGGTCACTTAGTAGAATTATTCTGTCTGATTTGGAGACTAATGGAAGTATCCATCAGAATTTTGTACGGTAATTTTCAAATAGGTCCTATAAAAAAAAATTACTACAATATTGTTTTTTACAACTATGCGTGACTTTGATAACTAACTTTATTCCGAAATAGGTGGGGAATATAATCTGTCTCGAGAAGAGAATTTTTTCCCCTGAACAAATTGATGTTTCTAGAAATTGAAATCTTGAATCGTTTTTTTATTGACGATTCGTCAGGCACATGTGTGATCCTTGGAACGAAATATGGAAAACCTTGTATTAAATCAATCTAATTAGGCTACATTACGATATAGAAATGTCACTGCAATCACTTGCGTTCGAAGCATTGATTATTATTCACCCCCATTTGTCGGCGAATCAGGATTTTTCCCGTATCTCTCCTCTCAATGCCTAATTAGCGCCCCATTTGAAGATTATTAACGCGACACTGACTTTTTTGCCGCGTATCAAGGGGCGATAAATTCATTGAAGCGCCGTAATAATTGTCCGACAAGTTGGCTGTGGCATTTTCATCGATTGTCGGGCAAGAGGAAAAGGGCCGTGATACGCAAGATGTTCAGCGGGAAACGCATCGAAAGAAAAGTTGTTACAGTGACGCTTGACATTGTGATTTTCTGCGATGTGATTTGCCGCGACACAGGCTTCTTTACAAAGAAACTTTTTCTTGGTGGACAATGTAATGCTTTTATATTTGTTGCGAACGCTTTAATAATGCTAGAAATAATTTTTTTCAGTTTATGTACAATGGTATTCAGTTTTTTTTATGTTTGTTGGTGAAAAAATAAGCAGCTTTAAAGATTCATTCTGGAGTATTCTTGCTTCATTATTTTCTACTTTAGCTTAAAATCATTGATTTTTTTCATTCATTGCCTTCAGTATTCGTAATTAAGTGGTCTATAAGGAGTTCTTACTCTAGAGCAGTAATTTTTCAATAAATAAGGTTCGTTATGAATATGATTATGTAAACAAATACAGCGAAATTTGTCTCATATACAAAAAGAAATAATTAATAATAATAATAATAAAATAATAATAATTTCGTTTGAACGAAAGTTTGTGATACATATTGAGAAAATTTTCCCAGCAAAATTCATTGTTAGGAAAATGCAAGTAAGAAAACCAGACAAAGAAAAACGTCGGGGAACGATCCTCAGTTCAATCGACCTTGCAACGTATTTTCCTACTCGCGAAATCGCTACCGTCGAAGGGCAATTTCCCGTGAAGATTAATGAGCGGAAAATCCGCGAATCAACAATGAGCATCCGCGATTTAATCGAGAGTAGGAGAGGTGCATCATGCACCGTGGCGGAAATCTACGGTCCGAGACTCGAACGCGGCTTGCCAAGAGCACACGAGAAGAAATGCTCGAGTTACATGCGGTTAAGTGTGATGTCCCCTTACGAGGCCTGTCACGTCGGCTGAAAGTGAATGAGCGTTCCTTGTCGCAGGTCGCTTCGTTACGCGTCCGAGTGCATTTTTGTCGCGGCGATCGTGAAAGCGCCTCCTTGCGCAACGTCATTATTGTACCGAAACTTCTACCTTGTCCAATACCTCGTTAACTCATTCAGCCCGCGCTAATTCAAGACAATAAAAAGCCTCGACTTGATTCACGGGCAAATGATTCGCGTACAGCTTGAAATGGGACTTGTGGTATTTTATCGATACCAATCAAACACTGCAAGAAAAGTTCTCTGACAGTGTACCATTTACTTCCGAACGTCGGGAGCATTTAGCAAATAGCATCTTTTTTTAAAATATTTATTTTGACCAAATTGGCCAGGAGCTTTGTAGAATGTTTTTTTTATGAAAATGACTGCATTTCAAACAAAGAATTATGATTTGTCGATTGAACGGTGGATAGTCAAATTGAATTTTTCGATATATATATTTGATTGATACTAGAAATTGTGCGCGTTATTCGTGGCTGAATTCTATGATACTTTATTTAAACTTACAATGTATTGAAAAAAATAATGATAAAGTACGTTACTTTGTGTTCCAAAAGCAAAGAATTTTCATTAATTGGTTTTAAGTAAATTATTTCGAATTTTATTTCTCCAGCGTTTTTAACGCCAATTTTTTTATTGAACCTACTACAAAATAAGTGAAAAGAAAGACCAGAAATAAAAGGATTAAAAATGATGATGATAAAAAAAGAAATTTCGGAATCAAAAAAATTTGTGATATCTATATTCTGGTTAATATCGTTGAAATTGATAGTAAACGATCGATCGAAATTTGGGAAATGTTGACAATAATTTTCATTCCTTTTTTATTGTTTACCTTAATGATATCCATTTAATGATATTTTTTTTCAAATGCTTTACTACGTATTCTAAAAAAAAATGTTTTTTGCAAAACACTCCGCAAAATATAGTATTTCGTCGTACTCAGAGAGCCTCTGCAAAGTAGCCTTTTGACGTATAGTACTTACTTTTCTGGCCTAGACCGGCAAAGTATTCACTTTGCTGGCCTAGGCCGGAAAAGTAAACAGCTGTGCGCTGTTTTGTTGTGCAAGTAGCCGTTTTTTGCTTCCTCTTGTTTTTTGGGAGCAAAAAACA